>VWZI01000521.1:48355-94006 GCA_013396835.1 Psilopogon haemacephalus
CATCAAGTCTGTGTTTTTCCAGCTTGGTGACCAGGGTGTCATGTGGGACAGAGTCAAAGGCCTTACTCAGGTCTAGGTAGATGACATCAATTGCCCTTCCCTTGCCCACTGCTGCTGTGACTTCATCATAGAAAGCCACCAAATGTGTTAGGCATGATTTGCCCTTGGTGAAGCCATGCTGGTTACCATCAGACACCTCTGCTTTATTTTCCATCTGCCTTGGCAGAGGCTTCAGGAGGATCTGCTCCATGATCTCGCCAGGCACAGAGGTGAGGCTGACTGGTCTGTAGTTCCCAGGGTTGTCCTTTTTTCCCTTCTTGAAAATAGGTGTTATGCTTGCCCTTTTCCAGTCAGCAGGAACTTCACCAGTCTGCCATGACTTTTCAAATACAATGGACAACAGTTTGGCAACTTCATCTGCCAGTTCCCTCAGGACCCGTGGGTGGATCTCATCAGGCCCAATGGATTTGTGCACGTTTAGGTTCCTTAGGTGCTCACAAACATAATCTTCAATTATAGTGGGCAGGTCTTCACTCCCCCAGTCCTTACTTTTGTCCTCTGGAATTTGGACATTGTGGCTGGAGCACTTGCTGCTGAAGACTGAGGCAAAGAAGTCACTGAACACCTCAGCCCTATCCATGTCCCCTGTCGCCAGCTCTCCATTTCCCTTCTGACGGGGTCCCACATTTTCCCTAGTCCTCCTTTTCTCACTAATATACCTGAGGAAATTCTTCTTGTTCCCCTTAATGTCCCAAGCCAGATTCAACTCCAGCTGTGCTTTAGCTTTCCTAACCTGATCTCTTTTTGCATGAACAATGTCTTTGTATTGGTCCCAGGTTACCTGTCCTTTCCTCCACTCTTTCTTCCACTAGGTCCAGCACAGCACCTTTTCTTGCGGGTTCCTGTACCACTTGAAACAAGAAGTTATCATCAACACATTCCAGGAACCTCTTAGATTGCTGGTGCTGTGCTGTCCTCCCCACAGATGTCAGGGTGGGTGAAGTCCCCCATGAGTACCAGGGCCTGTGTTCATGAAGCTTTTCCTATTTGTTTGTAAAGGGCCTCATGTGCTTCCCCTTTCTGATCAGGAGGGCTGTAGCAGACTCCTACTATGACGTCCCCTTCCTGTGCCTTCCCTTTAACCTTTATTCATATGCTCTCTGATTAAAAAAAATAAAGAACTTCAAAAAAAGTTTCAAACGATCGGTTGGTGTAATCACAGCATGTTTTAACTTGACATCATGATACCACACTAGCATTAAAGCAGAACCCAGATTGTGCACTTTGTGCCTAGAAGAAGCAAGTTTTTGAATTATCTTTGTGTGTGGCATCTTGAAATCTGAATGTTCTCACCAATTAAATGACCTCATTTCAGAACAGGGGTGTGGGGGGGGAAGCACTCAGAAGTAGTCTGAAGCATAGCAGAAGCCACAAGGTGCAGGATAGATACTGTATATAAATTTCTAAGGGTTGAGATATCTTGCAGAGTAGAAGTACTTTGGTTTCAGCTGAGATGGACTTGCCTTTGACGTTATTGGAATTACCTGTTTTCATCTGGTTTGCACAACATGAGGTTTATCTGGGTAAGTTCTGTATGGTAACAGTGTGACTACATACATAAATGAAGCATTTTGACATATCATTATAATAGCTGAACTGAATTCTCCATGTTCTCCTATAAGTATGTATTCAGACAAACTTTCTTTGAACAAACAGCTGTGTACCAAAAATCATAATTGATGCTTGCATGAACCCAATCTATCAGTCAAGACTTGCTCCAAAGATAGATTCAGATCTCCAACTCTGAAAGGCAAAAGGTGATTTTTCTGAAACTTAAAATTTTAACCTGTCTTGTAGATAGTTGTTCGTTGGTGGGGGGGAAATTCATTTGAAAGTCAGTATTAGCTATTTTAGAGTGAAATACACAATTATGTAACAACAAGTCATCAGGAAATAGAGGTAAATGTAAGGCTGCAGTGAGAAACAGTAGATTAGTGTGTTCCCAAAGGATAATAAACAATTCACCTCTTCCCTTTCCAGTATGGAACAAAAAGGAAATTATAGAAGAATAAAGACTGAAAATATTTCCCATACGCCACATACATATGCTAAAAATATCACTGTCTGTACACAGAAAACCAAACATAAGATTTATATCAACACCAATCAGGAGATTAGCATGGTAAATAAGTTTCAAATGTTTATGATCAAACTGCTAGTTATCATACCAATCTCTCACTGCCATGAGGACCTTTATCCTTCTCCTTAATGATCAGCTCCAAAAACGTTGTGCACAGTGTGAAACACTCTTAACATCACAACCTGTATCTTTACTTAGCACCAGTATCTAAAAGCTTAACTTGCCCCAATGATGAGTTGTCTGCCTTTGGTCCTTCACACAACTTCAATTAGATTAAGAATCACCTTCAGTAAGGCAAACTTTATCTGGAAATTCATGTAGAACCTTAAAGCATGAAAACCCTGTTAAAATCTTTAAGAATCACTGGTTGTGTCAGGGGAGATTGGACATTATGAAAAAATTATTCACAGTAAAGGGCTATTAAGCATTGGGATAGGTGACCCAGGGAGATGGTGGAGTCTGCATCCCTGGAGGTACTCAAACAAAGATGAGTGGATGTCATACTTAGGGATATGGTTTAGTGGTAGTATCTTAGCAACAGTGGTGGAAGCCTGAGCTCTAGGCAGGCAGTGGGACTTGATCTCACAGGTCTCTTTTAACTCCAACAGTTCTGATTCTATTATTTCCGCTTGTAAAGGAAATTATGTTTACATAAAAGTTCCACTATGAACTATTCAGAAAGACAAAACAGAAGCATCGAGTTTTCCCTCATACGATGAGCACTCCCCAAAACCTTTTCTTTCATGTGTACAAAGTATTTAGAATATTTCAGCATTTAATCTAGAAACTATAAAACACCCACCACGTCAACATTATTGAGGCACCCCTCAATCTTTCACATTTCTTAGGTGGTCTGAAATATTTGTTTTCACAGACCTGAAAAACATACACAATCTTTTTCTACAGAAACAAGAATGGTTGGGGTACAAGCTAAATAGTAAGAAGCAACAAAATAAATTAATTATTTTTTTAATGTGTTAGATCAAGTACAGCTGTAACATATATTAGGAAGCATTCCTTTTGGATTATCTTCTTGCTGCTCTGGTTGCATTCCCCTAGATCTTACCAAGTTACAACCATAAACCAGCAAATATTTATGTATTTCAAGCAGCTGTGATTACATAAAGAGTAGCATTCATTTCTTCAGCTGTTCAGCTCCACTTGTGTTCCCATGTGCTAGCTTGTCACATCATGTGTTTGTGGCCAGTAAAGATGGGCAAATCACTGTATTCTGGTGATACATTTTTTTGTTTGCCCCAAAATTTTGATCTAATGCTGTACTTGCTGAATGTACTATGGCTATGGATTTTACTTCGGACAGTAAGATGCAGTCTGTCATCAGGTCCTGATACAGCATGGACAGGTATCCAGACCATGACACTGGTGGTAGACTGCAGGTTACTCCATTTGGATATTAGCCACCACCAAACCCAACACCTAACATTGCACTTGCAAGGTTTCCAAGAAGCAAGACCCAAGCAAAACAAGAAAAACCAGACCAGAGCCGAGCTTTTTCTAACACACACACAAAATAGCAGACACTTGCCCCTTTAACATTGCATTTTGAGCACCAGCTTAAACACTTGAGTCTCCCAGACTACCTCTGCCAGTACCTGTTACAGCCTGTCAAGCTTGGTCACAGGACCGAAGCAGAACCCTACTAGCCCAAGCGAGCCATGCTGGCCAGGAGGTGGTGTGCATCTACAACACTGTGCATGCCACACCACGTTGCTTTGCCATGACGTGATGTGCTGGTGGTGTCACAGTGCTGCTCTGTACCCAGTGATGGTGGCACTGGGGAAGCCAGGGAAGGTGTCTGCCCCACAGCAGGACAGAGCCCAAACCTCCATAGTAAAGGCCAAGGCCTGGTGCTTACCATTGTGTGACGGCCTTGCCGTGGTCTTGTAGCTCCTGCCTGACACCTCCCTTTAGCCCTGTCATGACCAGAGCTTAGAAAGTGTTCAGGGTGGGTAGCAAAGAGGCCTATCTCCTATTTGGAGCCTGTACAAATGCAAAAAGGTTTATTTCTACCACTCCTCCTCAAAAAGCTTAAAAATGATAAGAAAGATACAGAGTATGATAAAGGTATAAAAATAGGGGTGGCTTTACATGCACACCCCCTTCACCTCCTTTTGTGTACTTACAAAGACCTATGGCCTGAAGGGACATAGCAACCCCCACTGTCCTTCCCAGCTGCCACGTTCAACTGAAGTCAATACTGCTGGTTAATCCAAGTTTTACTTTAAGCAGTCATGAAGGCAAGAAGGGTTTGAGTGCTATCCTCAAAATACAGTAACATTATTCTGCTACATGATGTAACCTACATCTCTCCATTGGAGAGAAATAAGAGTAGCAAGGAAAGTCTGAGTGCAATGGAAAAGCATTGCCCTGGAAAGAGAATATAACTAAAGCTTCAAAATGAGTGCACAGCTATCCTTGTCATACATGGTTTGGGGCTAATTTCAAGCACCAAAACTGTGCTGCAAGAACTTTGGCATAACAGGAAGTGTGCAGATTGGACCAGCTGTATATGAGCTTAGAAATGACAGAATTCACACTTTTCTTAGTTGCATTTATTGTGCACAAACTTCACAGTTGCATTTCACCACTTTTCATAGAAATTACAGAAACTGACATACACATTCACATCCAAACCTGAGTTCTAAAAAGAAAAAAACAAAACCAAAACAAAAAAAAAACCCCATTTGTATTCCTTACATGTGTACTATAAAATCCTGGCTGCATTTTCAAGAAACAGCAGTTAAGGAGATCAATCTAGTGTTGGACAGCAGCAAACCCCCCACATTTACTGTTTTCCTTTAAGTGAGAATCTGTTTCTTGCACACTAGTTTAGTTATTGCCAAAGCTGTGACCTAGAACCAAAGTAGGATGCATTAATTTTCTTCTGTTTTTACTGTATTCAACTATATGACCACTCCTTAAAAGAACTTTCTTGCCCATTTTGACTAGCAATTAGCCTGCCCCTACAGAGATATTGGCTTCTAAAATAATTATTCGTCTACATTAGTGGACAAAGCAGTACCCAGAATAGAACAGTTCTTTCATCAGTCTTTCTAACAGAACCAAAAATTCTAATTCCTCCAACTTCTAGAAGACCTTTCTATCTTTTGCCGCTTTTTACCTCCCCCTACACACCAGTTCAGCTTATGAATCAAGATGCTGACATTTTTTGAAGAGTAAAGGCCAAGGAAGCAGGTAACTGATGCATCTGCAACACAATCTTCAAACCCATTCACAGCACAAGTCAGTTACCAGGGCAGTGAAAAGAGGTTACTTTCAAGTATATTTGCATTTAGTTCAGTCAGCAGAGTAGGAATCTTGTTATTAGCTGACAGGAACTTCTAGTAATGGGAAAATAATCAGCCCTGAAGATCCCTCTTACAAGTTTTAAAGACAGAATTTTGAACAACTGCTAAATTGCTTATCATGACATGGTTTTGTACCACACACATATATGAGATTTGCCATTCTAAGGAACACATTGCTTTTGTGTTTAAATCCTAAACTGGATGCCAAATTTTCCCATCAGCACAGGCAATAGTTTAATTTATTTTCTTGACAAAGGAGTAAAGGAGGCTGGTCTAGAAAACAAGTATCTGTTTTGTATAGGATTACTGAAATACACCATCTCTAATACTGGAAGTATTGGGACTGAGTGATAAAACCCATATCTAGTTTCAGCTTTTGCACTACAAACTGAAAAGACAGCCTTCGCAAAGTTGGATTTTTGTAGAGAACAAATTTGTATTCTAGAAATATAAAATACTTTGGTAGTTTCAGCATAAATGTTACAGCAGTAGAAAATAATTGCAACAATTGAACAAAGTTAAACCATTACCTCAGGTCCAACTTTAACTTATTATGAATTAAAAATCCTTGAAGCTCCAGAACATTTTAGAACTGAAGATCTGAAACGAGCCAGTGTCCAGTTACAACACGTTTATAGTGTATACAGAGCTTCCATATCAAAATGCGAATGATGATTGAAGAGTCATCTGTATGAATCAGGCTGGATATTACATTACCTCATGTTTCCCCCAGAGCTCCAGCAACAGTTTCCCATATGCTGTTAAGCTTTGATTTGCTGAGACGCTAGTGCCAATAGTCTTTTGCTGAGCAGTGCGTTGTGTCGCTGAAGATACTCTATTACATCTCCTTGCTTCTCAACTATCTCTTCTAAACTTGAATTTTCCCTTAAAATAACAAAAGTAAAAATGAGTTTCAGTGACAGCATCTTTCTAACATAGGAAATGTCACAGTTAATAAACAAATACTTAAACAAGTTTCTTCTTTCAGTTTTACTTCTGTTCCTCTCAACTAACTTTTGAAGGAGGAAGCAAGCTACAATACTTTTATATTTAACCTTCACTTTACATGGGAAAGCAGGAAGAGAAAAAAAAAATTAACTAAACTTCATGCCATGTATACATAATCAAGCAACATACTTCCTGCTAGACAGTTACAGAAAACATGTAGTAGTATGGGAGTTCTTACTGTTCAATTTAGTAGAGTTGTGCTAAGAAATTCATTGCACCTTTTCCAAATACATTAGAAAGCTTATTTGAAGGAGACATGGTATTTTTATTCAGCTGCGGGGATCATAACCTGTTTAAGACAAATCTCTTAATAAACTTGCAGAATATCCATAATATAGCGCTACGCGGTGATACTATCTGTCACAATACCATAACAGCATTAGTAACAAATAGTTATGCTACTTCAGATCTATAACCTCATGTGCAGCTAGCCTCCCACTTAAAATTATCTCCAGCTTTCAGAAGTCCTTTATTTTAACAAGAATAATAACACCACAGCATTCAGTAAAGCCAAGTTAATTGTGAAAAATCTAGAAAAGTATTAAATTTTGCTAAATCTATAATTAGAAACTTTTAAGAATACAGCAAGAATAAGTACCAATGCTTGAGCATATTCCAGTCTTTCCTTACAGATTATTTCTTCTTAAATGATTTGAGGATCTATCTTAGTACAGGTGTGAGCATTCTGGAGCTTTGAAAGCTGCTCCTCAGCCTTGCAGCATTTTGTGGAGGAACACTACCCTTTTGACAGTCCTTACAAAATGTTGAGAAGGACTAAATAAAAAAAATCTATTGTAATTGAACTGGGAAGAAAAAAACCCAAAAAACCCCCCCAAAACAAAACAAAAGCTTAGTAGACAAAGTCTGTAACCTTAACCAGTAATCACGACCAACTTAAAGCATCAGAAGAGGTCCTGACCAGTAGCTTAAGTTGTAGAGGTTATAATATTCAAAACACATTTTTATAATCAGGGTCAATTGAAGGGCTGACAGGATTCACTCTTGAATAGACTTTAATTCTCAAGGGAAAGAGGGTCAGAGCTGTACAGAACTGAATTAAAATAACCATTTTACGATCAGTTCTCACAGGAAGTTTGTGTTCTTTAATCGAAAATAATCAGAGTCTTTTCCTCAGCTGGTCATTGTTCCACACTCATTCCCTGAGCATTTGAGCATTTCTCAGGGGAGAAGCTAAACAAGAAAGGAATGAGGTCCACTATGCACTCACCATGGTGTTCATATCAATATGGAAGTCAGACATTGTATCACAATTCAAGACAACTCTAAATTTTTCCTGTATCCTGGACATCTACTTCCAAGGTCCATGAAAGCATGTGCATGTTACATTTGTTACATTAGGGGAAGCTTGAAAGTATTAGTCATCTCCGCACTTCAACTTTTTACTAAGGCACGCATACAGAAGCAAGTCCTATTGTATTATAAAATTCCCATAAAAAATAATTGTGGAAATCCTGGAAATCCACATTAGTTTTGATGGTAGATTTCAGTAAGTCGTACCAGACTCACTTCAGCAAATGGAAGATGCTCAAGTAGCCAGAAGATTCACAAACAAAAAAAGCAGCAAGTTTTAGTCCCTAAGAGGTTAATATTGCTTAGCTTCTCTGTGTCAATGAGAACTGCCTTACCTCTTAAGTGCCCCACCTTGCACTTAAAGTTCCTTCCCAAACTGGAAATCTATTGCAAATTTCTTGCCATAATCTCATGTTCAACTGCTGGCACAGAATAAAGCTGCTAAGTTTTCTTCTTTCATCTATCAGGTGTCCACAATGTATTTCCTACCTTGAAAGAACTAGCTGAAGAAGCTAGGCTTCTGTAAGCATGCTTAAAATAACAGTAGAAGACACCAGTACCCTTCTCAAACTCCCGTATAAAGTCAACTAAACCAGATTAAACACAGTTATTTATAGCACCTTAGAAATTCATACAAACAGCCATAAATAGCCAAATTACTTCTGTCCTCATCTGTAACTGCCATTACTATGTAGAAAGCACAAGATTGCACCGCTTCTCATCTGTGCATGTGAAATGGCAGCCTCATGCCTTATGCTTCAGAATTATCATTCGCACCTCTGCTTTTGCTGACAGATTTAAGATTATATGTAAACTTACAGAAAAGTAAAGCAATTACATTAGTCAGTGTTATATATATATACACACATACATAGACACACACAACGGCTGAACAAAGTACAATTAATACTGAAAATCTTACCTGAATCCAATTTCTGAGGTAACATGACTAGGGTAGGCATACATCTTTTCCTCTTCAATTATATCAGGTCTTGGCTTTGCACGATTGAAGTTGCTTATTTTCACTGAAACAAAGTTCTATAGAAGTTAGTTGAGAAGCAATCACAAAAAAAAGCAAGGAAAAGAAAAGCTATTATCAGCAGGCTTCAAGTTAAAAACAAAGTCCGTAACAAATATATGTAAGATTGCCTTACAACAGTAGACAGAACAAAAAGACAATCCAAGGAGTGAAGAAGGAAAAAAAGTTCATTTCTGTAATGGTTTTGATTATAAGTTAATGATGATTTGGTGAGGTTTTCATCAGGTTTTGGGTATTTTATTGTTTGATTGTTTTTGTTTTTTTTTCTTCCCATCTTCAGCCTCATTGCTTAAAAGACCACAGAGAAAACCTGAATGAGGAAGCTTGAATGTACTGTTGAACATCTACAAAATTTAATCTGTCACCTAGGAGAGGGTGAAGCCTTAGTCATTTTTGAAAGGGTACTGGGATTCAGTCTCCAAATTCAGGCCAGAAATTAAGCAACATGCCATAGAAAAAGTTTAGACTGGCATATAGGCCAGAACTTCTAACTTCAGTTCTTCTATAAATACTACTTTAACTAGACTACCCACAATGAAGTAGCAGCCTGTGTGCCTGCTCTAAAACTAGGACAGACTTGCCATAAACTATTCAAGCCAGAATGGCTCTGTGATCAGCTTCATGTTGTGAACCTAATAATGCTGGCTGTAACAGCCAGAAGTCATTTCCAGACACCCATGAATCAAGCTTAAGACCAAATTTAACAGCTGTGGAATGGGGATGGGTGGGAGTGGGAGAAGCTGTAGGTATCCTCTACATTATTTCTGGAAGGAAGCTGAAAATCCTCAAAGCCATTTAAAAAAATCAGACTCTGATTCAGGGAATGCAGAGAGAGATCCAGAGTATATCTAATGCCATTAAAAACCTAACAGTCCAGCTCCATTAGAAATTCACACTACTGCAGCAGAGAAAGACTATCCTTAGAAGTCACAAATATGATGGGGTTTATTAGAGGCCACATTGCTAAAACAATGCTAAGACCTTCCAGAGGTTAACTATAAGTCAGGCTCAAAGGTTAGTTATTTCTATTTCTTCTACAAATAAGTCCACAAAGGAATGGATGTGGAATTCCCAACATGCGTTGTTTGTGGGAATCTTAAGTCTTTCATTCAAGTGATATTAGAAATATGTAAGAAAGTAATTAAATACATATATTTAGCAAGCCTCTTGAATCCCCGTTTCACCAATAAGAAACTTACAGCAGTAATCTCATTTAGATGAGATTAAAATCATCATTTAGAGCTGTTTGTATTCCATGCACATTTACCTCACTTAATGCAAATTTCTCATGTCCAGCCTCTGCATCCTACAGATATATATATATACACATCTACTGCCGAACAGAGATACAAATTTTAAGAAAGGCAGTAGTACTTCACAAAGAATTGGGCATCATACAATTCATTAAATGGCTCCAAGGAGGAAGGAGTATCTACAGTTAAAATCACATATTCTGTGCCACCACTTCCATTTGTGAGGAAGAAATAATTAAATGAAAGTCAGTCAAATACATGAACCCTCTAGAATCCAAACACTCATGTCATGTTCTAGTAGTCAGAAATAATCATTAAAACTATGGGGGGAAAAAGAAAAGAAGAAAATATGAACAGTGCTACTTTCCCTCCAAAATGTAAAAGCAATATACTAACACAAGAAAGGAGTTGCTAGTGTAAAATGTCCTTAATCTCCCTATTGTTGTCCAGCTACTTTAGCTGATACTATCTTAACAGAAGTCTTATCTGCTAAGTGCTTGCCCTGCAAAGGAGCACTGCAACCCTGAGCAGAGGACTCCTCAAAACTATTTTGCAGAAGCTTTGTGCTTCCATCCAGTCACACTGCTCTGTTTGAGGGGGAAAAAAATATTTAAGTGTTTCTATTGCTACAGTTTCTCAGGCTATTTTTCCCAAAAAGGCCAGATACATTTGTTATGCTTCATTAGTGCTTTAGTTAGATGCTGAAAATGTTCAAAAATACACAAGAGACACATATGCATGCAGTCTCTTCGCTTACTTAAACATGTATTGGGGCAGAAAACAAGTTGCACAACTCACTTGAAAAGGCAGTGACTGGAGGTCTTCCTCATCTAAATTACATAAAAATTAACCCTAGTTTTGTACACCAGGCTTTAGAGAATAAAGTTCACACAGATGTTTTGGGGCTGCTGAGAAAAAAAGATGTTAGCTCTTGCCAAAAGGAAGTGACTTGCTCCCTCCTAGCAATGCAGCTCTGCCTCCTTGACTTTGGTTCCATGACTCGCCGTACCCTTCAAGTCCTTCAGCTGGAAAGCAAAACACTGCACACCACTACTCCCCAGTATAAGTCGATTAATCGGCACAGTACAAACTAGGAAACAAGACCCTTTTGGTGACAAATAATCATGAAGAGTTTGAGAGCTTTTATGGATTCTTACTACCTAGAGGGTCAACTTCCTCGCAGTTGCTTATGCTTTTCTGCCAGGGTTAATGTAGCTCTTTTAGCTCTGAGAGGCCTCAGGGTAAGAAACAGCATTTCATTGAAGGTCCTGATGTTCTATTAAAGTGTTGCCATTTATCTCTTATTTCTCTGAGTTTCACAGGAAAACAAGTATGCATATGCAAAGGGACGATCTCCAGCATTCTTGGAATAGTTCTCTAGGGCTGCCATGCTTGTTTCCTCATCATTGCCTTGATTTCTCCTGAGAACAATTAGTATAGTTGAGCCATGCCAGTCCATTTCAGGGGCACAGCCGACAAGTCCGCAGCATTCAGGCCTCTGTACAGTTTTAAGACAACACAGTTTAGAAAACCAAAGTCTTCTTCTCCAAAAAGAAATTACATCCTAGTTTAGTTATTAATTACAAAATCACAGAAGTAGTCAGATTAACACAAATACTGACCACCATAGAAATGGGTTTTGCTCTTAAATTTTAAGCTTCACATGGTCCTGAAAAAGGTATTTCCACTCTCCTCCCTCTTACTTGATCAGAGGTTAATAAGAAACTATAAAGTTTGCCCATTTGTTTTGGTTCCCCCATCCCTCTTTCAGAGAAACCAGGGCTGCTGAGGCTATTTATCTCTTAATTTGTAGCTATAAATAACCAAAAAGCAGCATCTCAGAAGCAGGACTATAAACTAACTCCAAAGCAAAAACTATATGTAATGGAAACAGACACAGGACTGCTCATGTTTTCTCTGGGCAATAAAATTAATGTAATTTTTTAGTGTCCTGTAATTTTCAGTGGGGTTTGTTTGGGATGTTTTGTGGAGTGCTTTTTTCTCTTTTTTTGGTTTGTTTATTTATTTGGGGTATTTAAAAAAAAACAAAAACAAACCAGAAACATTTTCATAAACCCCAACGGTTTTTAAGACAAGATAAACTATTTGTCCAAGCATTATTAATCAACATTTTAGATAGCTCTGCAATAGTTTTATGGGAAGAGGTTTATCAAGTCTTGGCAAGTCACACCAAACCCTAAAGCAGATAACCTTACAAGCCAATGTCAGGTAGGCCTGAATAGGCCAAAATAGGTTTGTACATGTCCTGGCTCACCTGAACATGTTTTTGTGCTCCTCCCTCCTTCTGCTATGGGGAGAAGCAACCTCGTGGGGGCAAGGACAAAGAACCTGGAGTGACTGAGTCTAAGGACCCTGGCTTGCCCAGACTTCTTGTGCTCCTGTTTACATCCTGTGGTAAACAAGGTACATGTATTTGACTTGTGCCTGCCTCATGCAAGGCCTATGTTTTTCTCAAATTTGGGTAAAGTAAGCCTACAGCTTCACCCAATATGGTCAAGCTTGGCTAACTGCCATTCTGATTGAGTATTCTGTGTCCAAAAGGCCCATTAGTCTTGGGCTGTATTGATAAAAAGAGATGAGCAGATAACACAATGTGCTCTGCCATTGTATCCGTGCTTGCTTGCTTGCCTGCTGCTGCCACTGCTCTCTGCTTCTGGCAGTGCTCTGCCTCACTGCCTTAGTGTATCCTGCCATGCTTTACAGCATTATGCTTTGCTGAGCTGTAAGTTAGCTCTGCTGAACAACAAGCCCTAATACTTTGAGCTTGAACTGCCTGGAAAATGCTTTGAGTTTACCAGGAATAGGCATAAATGTCTCCATGTGATAGGCCTGCATAGCCAGCATGCCATCCATGCCAAGATTGCAAACCCTGGAAGGGACACACAGATCATCCTGAGAAACCAGGATAAAGTCAGAGATCATCTGCCTCTTTCCCCAGCAGACTGTAAAGAATCAGAAACCTCAGCAGCTGACAAGACATTGACAGAATTCCCTAAAAAGTGTTTGGGTGCTGTCTGAAGCTGTAGTTAGTTCTGGGGAATTGGGAGATTAGTATTTGTGAGTAAATACTTAAAGCCTCTTGTAACTCACCATTGCCTCCTGCAGTAAGCAGAAAGGAGCTCCTTGAGTCCATCTACGGGACAAGCAGTATAATTGAACTGCAAGAACCTTCTCTTCCATTTCAATTGAGTTTAATCTTTATATTTTTGCTAGTTACTTCTTAAATGTTCTAGATCTTATGTTATCATGTGCATAATGTTTCCACAACTGTTGCCAAAGAACCTAATTATTATTAAAAAATAATGGTCGGGGTGGCAAGAGTTCCAAATATCAAACTAAATAAACAATATTAGTTTTGAAAAAATACCATCTCACATCAATTAATTACCTCTCCATTACAGCCAGCAATGACAGTACGAAGTAATACCTCAGAGTTTTACGAAGCAGTATCTTATTTTAGTATTAGCACAGATTCAGAAAGCCATGATTAAAAAAAAAAAAAAAAATCACAAGCAACCCCCCAAAAAAAACCTACCACCATGAAGCAAAATATTAATTAAAGGGAACCTGCTAAACACACAAGCCTGTTCACAGGACAGCTGTGCAACAATTACACATTTATTGCCACTTCACTGGATTAACAGCTTTGAAGTATCAGGAGCTTTCATTTAGCAGCACTTGGAGCCCAAATCAAGCCTGACAACCTTCCCATTTGCTTTGGATTTGTCTTAGTTTGTCTTCTACAAGCACAGAATCATTCCTTATTTATAGCTGCAGGGTACCCCAAGCGAGCTACTGTGAGGACAAACAAAACAGTTGAGTAGCAGCAGCTGTTAAGTCTCTCGCAAAAAGGCAAAAAAAAATTGCCTCTCACCTGTGTAAATCACTAAGCATGTCAGGGAGATAATCAGCTCCAGGCCGAGGACTCCCAGGATAAGATACAGGTACACTTTACTGTGATCAGGAAAAGAATGTTGCATTGACAGAATCAAAAGCAAGGCTCCATTACCTAAAAAAAAACCAAACAAACACAATGCAATGTGACAATTTAACAATTGTATATAACAGCTGTAAAAATAACTGCACTCTCTCATTCCCCATATGTGCATTACGCTACATTTCAGCAATGATTTTCCATTTCATACCATGCCTCTTCAGACTATTTCCATAACACAGGTGATGCAAACTTACAGCTGCTGACAGCAAAATAAAGTTCCAATTCAATATCTGATTGTAATGGTAGAAAACTATGAATTTTCTTACAGATTCTTCTAACATAAAAAAAGAGTAGAAGAAATACACTAGGAATACCTAATATACGTGCTAGGCTTAAACAGTTTAGAGCCTTGTTGCTGCAACCCATCCCAAAACTGGTTGGAGATTATTAATTTCTTTCAACTTCTACAAGGTCACGTCAGTGAATTCAAAATGAGAGACCACACTCCTTCCATTGGTGGATAAGAGTGTATTTAAGTAAGGCTAACTGTACAAGAAACCTAACTTCTGTCCAAAGGGTGATACTTGCATGGGCTTCCAGTTGCTGCCTAAAGAACACTGCAGTACTTGAGGTTACTGAAATTTTAACTGAAACAAGTACAATTAGTCAAAGACAGCAAGTGTTAACTTACAAAACGTAATAAGCATTCTTAAGTCATTACACAGTCTTCTCTGATAGAGCATGAAATGTTCTTGCATTCCCTGTAGAACCGTTCTAACCAGTGTCTGGATACTAAGTCCACTAATGTGGCTGCGTAATTCTACAGTACTTTCACGCTGCATTAGACAAAAGAACAGGCAGGATGGAAGTAATACCAACAGTGATTAATGTGGCAGGGAATTTGCAGTAAGGGAGCTAATTACCTTTTCAACTACATATGATCAAAAGTCTGCAGCACAAAAAACAATTGTACCTGAACATTTACATATGCCTAGAGTTCTGGCAAGGAGAGACATGGGCTCCATCTAAAACTAACAACAGTAATCAGTATTCTAGATTACACTGCAACAGTCAAAATACTCCATTTACTCTTTGTCAAAACACCCATAAACCTGGCATAGCCTGATTTTTGTCACTGCATTCCAAACACATATCTATCTTCAGAGCTCTATCTAGTGGCCAGAGCTGCCTAGTGATTGGGTGGAAAGAAAGCTAGGATTTCATACAAAGTGGGACCATTTAACTTATCAATTCTGGTGAAAAAAAAAAAAAATCCAGTTATTGAGATTTACAGAAGAAAGGTAGGACTATAAGAGACAAATACTGTAAAAGCCACTACTGTTCCATTTTTCACCCCTAATTTCATGTGGAAAAAATCCTATATCAGATGAGACTTGTTTAAAGCAGTTTGTTAGAAAAGCTATGGCAGCTAATTGTATCAACATTTCTTTCAGCTTCAGTGATGTAACTCATAGAGCATAGAGTTAAACCACTCCCCGCTCCACTCTTTGTTCACAGAAAGTATAAAAGTGCAGTTAGAAGTAGAGCTGAATTTACACACAGCTTCACTGAAGATCAGAAAATTGATTATTTTACTGATTTCAGACTGCTCTTGAACAACAGTCAATTCATCAGTTTTTATCTGAATTGCCAAGCTTTAAAAGTAAAGACTAGCACACTTCCTGGAAGGACCAACAGTCTTGCCACATATCCAACTAGACAAACAAGTATGTAAATAAAGATCACTAGCAGCCAAACACAGTCCTTGTTGGCTGAACATTTAGCGGCTAAAGAGTAGATGTGAATGACTAGATCCCACTCATGGGGATTTTCCCCACTACAAAGAGTCCTTTTTAACATGCATCTGGCAGGCTGGAAAGGTCAGTCAAAACGTCCCTCTGACTAAAGTAAACACTATTTACAAATGCTCATAGGTAAGTTTTCAAATGCTTATAATAAACATTATATATAACTTTTATTACGTTGTAGCTTAAAGCTTTAGAAGAAAAACCCCAGGAAAACAAGTTCACTTCACCTGTGGAGTGTATCAGCAGTGGAAGCCTTTTTAGATGTCTTGTTGATCGGTATATTGAGAAGTAACCTCTGCTTCTGACTTTATTGTGGTGGTGCTGAATGTATCGTTCAAAAAAAATGTGCAGAATCCACAGGATTACTTTTGCAATGATTATGACAGTCTGCACCTTAAGTGGGTGAGTATAGTTTCCAGGGCACTTATCCTGATTTGGATTGGGGTAAGAACAAAACATAGCTGCTAAAAATGCTAGAACAACAAAAGCAACCTGGAAGAGAAAGGGAGAGAAAAACTTTGTCACAATTTAATTTTTTCTGTCAATAGAAAGAAGACAGGCTTCTGCAATTTATTCACTACGCACTACTTTCCAAATTGATTTTACTAAGAGATGAGATGACACATGAAATATTAGATACTTACTATGGCAGCTACATGCAGTTTGGGGAATATATTGATGACTGAAATTGCTAAGACTGTCTTCCATGAGAGCAACTGATCTCCAGCAGAAGAGAGATGAGAATCTTTAGTCTTATTGGAATTTCCTCTAAATCAATTTTACCATTCCCCAAGTCTCCACTTTATAGTGAATTTGTCCTATTTTCGGACTCACTAAGCCTTTTCACTTTGAGAAGAATATGATTTATTGTCCTTAAAGAAATCACGTGTTTTTAGACTCATTCAATTACACTTGCTACTTCTCTGCAGGACAGCTTCATATCTTACTGGTACAGTCCACATTTGTTTAAATTGACATTTCAAAAGTGAAAAATCAATCCTTTACTATACCCATTGAAGATAATTTTCAAGTTACAGTACTAGGAAAAAAGTGAATTTTTAATACTAAATAAGCTTCTTTGATAGCTGGTAATCATTCTTTAGCATATTTACCATCAGACTTCCTTCCTTCACTCAGAATTTATGTCAAAATGACTACACTATTGTCTGTCAGATTGTATATACACTTATCCTTTCAGACTTGTGCTATTATGCCATGGCCTTTCATGTCTTCCAGACATTTCTCCACATTTGCAGCATCAGCATTGAATATTAGGAATCTTTAAGCCAATTAGAGGGCAGAGCCTTGGGTGCACATTATCTGTGATATGTGTGTACACAGAGCTTTTTTACAGAAAGCTTTTACTGTAGAAAATACTCTACAGTTTTCTTTCAGTGAAGAAGAAACTACTTTCTCTTCCTGTTTCATTCTACAGAATAGACTATCTTAAAACTGAACTGAAAACAAAAATAACTCACATCAATACAGAAGTAAATGGATAGCTTACACATAACAAAACCACAAACACAAAACACACCAAAACATCTATTTGCCTCGAGTCTGCAAAAGTCTAATACTTCTAATATACTGAGCTTAAAAGAAGTGTACAATGTTCTGCATGTTATAACTGACAGAAACAAATCAGAACCAAGATGGAGGGAAGTGTCTGATTTTCATTTGTTCTCTTTGTTTCTGCATTTGGTTCTATCAGAAACCAAGGATCCACTGTCCCCTCCCCACTCCCTGGAACTAATTTTTCATATTTTTGCCATTGCTCAAGCAATTTTCTTCATAGAAATTAGTACCCACTTAACTACTCTTCATATGAGCTGCTGTCAGCTTGCTCTGATTGTGAATTGTCTGGTAACTGGGGATGGCAGAAGGGAAAATAATTTTCACACAACCATCAATACTGTAGACACTATATGGGACAGACAGGGTAGGGGAAAAAACCCAAACAACAAACATATCCTGTATTAGCCATAACATTACTATTTCAAACACAAATCCCAAATTATCTTGAGAAGGGTTAAGTAGCTAGCTTAAGAAATTAAATAAGAGGGGCATTTTCCAACAGAACATTTACTTAATCCTTTAACCTCCTTTTACTATAGAGCTAAGAATAATCATAGAATGGTTTAGGTTGGAAGGGACCTCAAAGATCATTTAGCTCCAGGCAGGCAGCATCCACAATCTCCCTGGGCAACCTGTTCCAGTGTTTCACTATCCTCACTGTAAAGAGCTTCTTCCTAAAGCTAACCCATATTTTACTTTGTCCATTCACTGGTTGGTTTTTCATTTTAAAACACTAATATATAGTTCTACTCCCTCCAGGTGTTAGGAATGTATTTCTGTACAGAAAATAGCTATATTGAACTAATGTAAGTGGGGAAGGCTTAGTACTGCAACTCTACTGGTCTACTACAACAGCATATACAAGAGAAAACAAAGAGCTAGCTTTAAGAGTGGCATTTATTAAAGATCTTTCTGTTACATTTTAGGGCAGCCCAACAATAGGCGTTTCACCACAGTACAAGAGATTTTTATATACAAAAACCTATTCTTATAAAGGTAGTATTAAGTTCATTTTTGTGCCTATGAATATAGAGAGGATTAAGGAAAGGCAGGGTTAATATAAAAGGAATTATTTCTAGCCTGTACACTTCACACTGCTTTCAGAGCCTGTTCTCATAGGAGCCTGAAGCCTAAAGAGATGCAAGGCTTGGCAAAAGAAAATCCAAGCCCCACCACACTCCAGAATGTCCTGCCCACACACTCTGGAATAATATGTAACCAGAAGCAGAAACAAAGCAGCTATTTACTACCTAATTCTGTTTCTTGGCATAGAAGGGTTGAGAAGAAATACTCAAAGTTACATACAAATTACTTCAGAGATGTATTACAACTCTACTACATAACACTTCTCGAGTTTGCTCCAAAGACTACGTGGCCACTGCAGCAGGTTCGGCAATAACAGCAAGATTATTCCTGAAAAAGCGTGCGTTGACAGAGGCCTCCTAAGTTTTTCTTTCTTTACCTCCCCATGCTTCTCTCCATTTCAAGAGAAGGGAAGTAGTGGAAACAGGAGATGCAGTAGTTTCCTAGGATCTGAGTGACTGACATTTAGCTATACCACTTAAAGCAGTAGATAGCAAGGCCCCAAGGCTAGGTGGGAGAACAGTACTGCTCTACTACCACTAGCAGTGTGTCTGCATTTGTAATGCAGTCCTCAGGTGCCATCCTAATGGGACAGCACCAGGGTTCTGATAAGAGACAGGAATAAAGCTAGATATATAGTTCCATTCAATTTTTTTTGTTGTTTATTCAGTAGAACAACAGAAGACAGACAGAGGGACATTTCCTGGTATTACTAAGAGGCCCACAAAACATTTACTTCTAAAATGAGAAGGAGAAAGCTAAGACATGTTGTTTGAATAACTTTGTGCAGCTGCCCAAAATTAGAATAAATAGCTGCTAAAATAGCTAACAACACATACATGTGTGTGCTGTGCACTCACTGGCTTTAGATACACACCATTTTCAGGTCAATGACAGTGGCATTATAGAATCAATAAGGTTGGAAAAGACCATTGTGCTGGTTTGAACTAATTGGAGGATTTGAATGAGAAATTAGACTAGAGGCTGAGAAATGAAAACACATGATGCTACTTCACTCACAGCTTTACTGAGAAAGAAAAAATTGTTTTAAGAGTTGTAACACAAATATAGATAAGTCAGACTGCTTCAGACCTCTCCAGGGGTTGTAGCTGCTCTTGCGTGGCTCCTTTCCTCTGCCTTTTGTAGCTGATTCTGAATAATTCTGCTAACTTCTTTTCCTACTGCCAACCCCCGACCAATCTACCTTCGCCTATCTGCTGCATTAACAGACAGTAAGATAAGACTGGGGAAGGTGGGGAGGGTGATAGGGGTGGCTGGTTACCCCTCTTAGGGATTTTGATCTCTGGGAGGCATGTGGTGTTTCTGTACTACCTTTTTCACTGTATATATCTGTAAATTTCTGTTATATACTGTAAATATCTGCTTGTATATTGTGCATAGCTGTAAATATAATGCATCATTTATCAACTTCCAGCCGACTGAGTCCTAGCCTGGGTTATATCACAGTGTGGGGAGGTGGGCAACTGCCAAACCACCACACTATTTTTAATTGGTGCCCAACATGGGGCTCAAACCCATGACCCTGAGATTAAGAGTCTCATGCTCTACCGATTGAGTTGGTCAGTTTCTCTTGTGAGAAACTGAGCCAAAGAGCATGGTATTGAGTGGATCTACCACAACCCTTAAGATCATCACATCCAATTGCTCACCTATAAAACTAACAACACTAAACCATGTTCCTAAATGCCATGCAAGTACTGTTCCAGTTACATCTTAGGCCTCATTGCCCTATATCCTTCATGTTTGGTTTCCACATGCTCATGTGCAAGAACGAGCCTCTTCATCTTACAAAGCATTTCTGCCTAGCACTGAGTGTGCTTCTCTGCTTCCATCTACAGCTTCAAAAAAGGCCCTCATCCTGTTAGGAATGAGATCTGGCCTTTATCAGTGATATTTCACCTTAATCTCTAGAATTCAATCAGAACGTGAAGTAACATTTGGACTCTTTCTCCATCCACACAACGCCCCTAAAGCCAATCAGACTTTACTATTTCATTACTATACAAAATAATTTCAGAGAGAAGACTTAAAATAAGTTCACCTTCCAGAAGGCATGGCACCAAAATTATCTTAGCCCTCTGTAACAAGTATAAGCACTTCTACAGCAGTAATATTGAAGTAATAACCAACAGCATAGAACTACTATTTAAAAGGCTTTTCTTCCTAGCAAGATGTATAATAGCATGTTAGCACTGACAAACAATCAGAAGGAGAATGCAGTAAGTATCATGCAGCATATAAGTTATAAAAAATTATTGGCAAGTAGGACTTCACTGGTTTGGAGTAACAGTGTATGCAAATCTAAGAAGAATTCAGACAATGTGAACAATAAGAATTCAGAAGAGAGACAGCAAATTCTCAAAAGAAAATCATCCTTCTTAAACTTACATGTATTAGCAATAAAAAATTGGCAAGGAGAACTGCTGGGATAGCATGAAATCTTGGCCTCAGTTGGGAATGCAATGTATGAGAAGAAATAAGTGGTGCATCCAGCAGAGGATCATCTTCCAAGCTCTGTGTTATGTCCAAGGAACCCTGGTGCAGAAGGGGAGGGCAAAAAACAGTAACAGGTAAGCTCCAAAAGTGAAGTAACAAGTTACAGCAATTTCCTGTTAGCAAATCAGACTTTGGGAGTGTGGGGGTAAACCTGAAGTAGTACCTTGAGACCAGCTTTTAAACTCCAGGTGAATTCTCATCACATCTTCATGTGATAACTTAGCCTCTGAGGAATCCTACACTAATCTATCTCCCACCATCACAATGAGCCTCGATGAACTTCAGTCTTTAAAATGTATTACACATATTTGAATATCACTCAAGAGACAGCACAACTATTAGTATGTTTACGGGAAAAGTTGGGAAAAGTGACAAAGTCCCTCTCACATACTTCACATGGGTAGTGCAAAAATCTTTGCTATTCTTACTTTTGTCCAACTATAGTTGTAGACAATAAGAAAGATGCAGTGCACTAGTAACAGTTTCAAATGATTCAGTGCGAGTGGTGATATATCAAAACATCTGCAGCAGTACTTCAACCAGAACTTAGGTAGGAAAGAAGCAGAGTTCAGAGGGAAGAAGATACTATCAAGTGCTCCGCTTTCACTAGAGAGCATGAAGTCCTTACTTATACTGGTCTTTGACTCCACATTCAGCTCAGATCTTTTGGCTATGCACGTTTCCAGAAGTATCTTAGAGTTTTATCTTTTGCTTGGGAAAGAAAAAAAAAAAAAAGAAAGTACAGGTAGAAGAGAAAACATTTCCTTTTCAACACAGAATTTGACTCAGTGCTGTGCACCTTCCTGGCCAGGATGAAGTTATTCAACACACAGTAAGCTGAATGTACAAAGCCCCTATAAATGCTTGAAGCACTCAGGCTTCTCTCTTAGCATACTGTTATGGCTTGCTTGCTTCAAGAGGTAGTAAAACTCTCAAGATTCCCAATCAAGTTCTGCCTGCTCTTCTTAGTGATAACAACTACAGTCCAGAAAAGAACAGACCCCACTCCAGAATTCTGACTGTTCAGAGACACACCGGAGTTCACTGGCATATTTACTGTTTCTAAACTCAGGATATCTTGTCATGGACATCAAGACAAACGAGGCATAGTGTTCTTTTAGATACTCACACAAGAAGAAACAGATAAAGAAATTTGGGGATTAGACCTAGGTTCATATTAACCAGGACAATCTACACTGGCTTCCAAGTGTTACTTCACCCACACATAGATGCCTACAGTGAAGGAACTAGTCATTAAGGGTTATTTAAGTCAGCACCGTGAACGCCATGATTGCCCAACCACAGAGGGGTGTGAACAGGCCTCCCTCATATATCTGATACCTTTTAATTAGCCCAGGCTTTGACGGTAAAGAACCCTTGCTGAAATACTTTTAAGTCTTCTCTGTGAAATTAAGTTCAGCCTCTTGAACTTAAAACAAGATGACCTTTTACTGCAGACCTAAAGGCTTATAAATGCCACTCCCATGATGCGTGTATGTATGTATACACACACATATAAAAACAGAGTACAAAGATGATCTCTATCCCTCAACTCCCTCAACTCCCGCATCCAGGAGTAAGTGTATACGACTGGCACTTCCATAGTCAGGCCACCTTGTCTTATGCTTTCCTATCACTGAATTAACAGCAAAGTCAAAAGCTCATACCTCCCATAAAGACAGAATCCCTTTTTTGGACAATATTCCTTGCCTTAGAGGTACAGCTGAGCTCACTACTTCTGCAAGACCATGACAGATCAGGACACTTCTTCACAGACATTTTATCAGGACATGTTTGACCACGTTGCTTTCTGCAAGACCAGTTACAACCCATCCCGAAATACACCTAGCATTAGGAAACACTCCCCAAGTAGATTTTATTACAAGCAATGTGGGGAGGAGGGGAATTAAAGTAAGAGAGATGTTCAGTCTGACATTAAAAAAATACATCTAGTAAGTGTCCTAATTTGATCAAATACAGGTTTCATCTAATTAAGATGAACCAAACCCATGTCAAAATCCAAAATGCCTTTTTAAAAATGGGCCTTCGGTCAGACACTGATGTCATCACAAGCACAGGTTACAGCTTCAGCTTCTTTGCTCCTTGATCCATTTCCAACATGTGACCACCTCCGCAGCAGCCCAGCACCAGGATAGAGGGCAAGCAGGCAAAGGCATAGCCACAGCCAGCAAGCTTTGCCCAGGCAGGCTTCCAACGGGAAACACCCAAATAAACAGCAAAATGCCGTGGCCACGGCGCACAGCATATAAACCAAACATTACACTTACACGATCTGTCTCTCTAAAATATAACCCAGAAGAACTAAATAGACGAGCTGACTCGTTTAAATTAACGACCTCCATAAAAACAACCCCATTCCCAAGTTACGTGGGGGCATTTGAAGTATGGCAGACAGCACAAGGGGCGTCGGCCCAGAAAGGGAACGACCCCAGAGGCCTCCTCACTTCCGAAACAGCCATTTACGAGGTCTCGGACCACTACTTACCCGTCCCCGGAAGTAGCCTTCAGGGCTTAACATGGAAAACATCAGACAGAAGGGGAAAAAAAGAGCCGGAAAGTGAGACGCTGTTCCAGCAGTGCCCAGCATTAAGAGTTGCCCGACATCACCCACTCCAGAGTGCCACTGCCCCAGGTCCGCTCCCGCCAGCCACGCAGTCCCGCACTCACGTTTTCCAAGTCCTGCCGCCGCCTCCCCACCGTCAGCGCCATCTCCTCTTCCCGCGTCCGCCGCCCACGCTGTATTCAATCAGCGTCCCCACCACGGCCTGACCACCGGTCGACCAGACACAAACCTCACTGCCCCGCCTCGCCATCAGCGCCTCCAGCCGCTATTGGGCCCGTGCCGCAACGCACCGCAACGCCGTGGGGCGGGGCTGCAGCCGACGAGCCAAGGCAGCAGTGGAGGGGCATTACCGGAGGGCTGTCAACGAGTGGCAAGCGCCGCCCTGTCCTGCTCCATCAGGTCGGGACCCGAATCAGTCCAGGCTGTGTTACTCTCCCAAGAGGGCGAGGGCTTCCTGGCTTGCGGAGCGGCTGGTCGGGCCCGGGATCTGTAAGCCTGCATTCGACGCGGCAACCTGGGACTAAATGTAAGACGGGAACTAGTAAAAGCAGTACCTTGGCTGTCCATGCATGACAAGTGGTTCAGGTAGCATCATAGAAAGTAACCCATCGGTAGATGGCCGAGCTGAAAGTGCGGGGATAAAGGCAACAATGTTGCTTTCAGCCTCCTGTGCAGAGTATTTTCCGAACAATTTGTCTTGATTTGACTTCTTGAGGAAGAAAAGGAGTCTATGAATGTCATTATTTCTGGTAGATGTCTCTTCTGTGAACATGCCTAGTTGCCCCTTCAAGACCATGGAAAGCTTTAGCACAAGGCATTTGACAAGTTGTCAAAGATATTTCTCACCCAGTTGCATACTTTCTGAAAAAAACCCCACATTTTCCTTAAAACCTGCCAACTGTTAGTTTCATTTTATAGCCTTATTTATAACAGATACATGGCCAATTATGGCAAGTAATGATGTCCATGCTACTCCATAATCTTTGTCTCACTACTCCTTGACACCTGTTTCTATGCTGAATACATCCTGACCACTTAGATTTTCTTTGGTAATCTGTTTGCTTTGATCTTTTCTAGCTGTATCCTTTCTGAAAAGAGAAGGATAGGAATGACACAGTGTTCAAGCATGTGCATAGCATGAGTTTACAAAGCAACATATTTATTACCCCCTTTTGTGCTCTGTTCATCCACTAATGTTTCTTAGCCTTTTATTTGCTCTATTTTACAATCCCTGAGCTTAGAGCTAATGTGAGGACACTAAAGAGAATCGTAACTGCCACAGGGCCTTGAAAGACAGTAAGACTGTATCATCTTCAGGTTGGAATTGTTCCTCATGTACTATTTAAGAGAAGCCAGGACTGTCACCCTTAACAGTTGGTGTGGCACCACTTCTCTTGAAGGAGTGCACAAGTGCCAAGAGGTGAAAGCTGGTTTTAAGACACTGGATTACTAAGGTGGTCCCAAGTTTTCTGACTGTTTTTGTGCCTTCTCTTGAATATATTTTTGTAGAAAAACACCCAACCGAAAACTCCCACCAAGAATATAGCATTCATTTGTTCTTATGTAAAATAGATACACTTATTTAACAAACTGGATTGCTACCTTACATGAAGAACAAGCCTTAAACTCACTAGTTTCAGTAAGATTAAGCCTAGCTCCTGTGGAAGAGGCCTGCTCAGTTCCAGTTTCTCAGCCCAAATATTTTTTCCGTTTTTCTTGTGGTGCTTCCTCCTTTTTCCTTCTTTACAATAACACAAATTCTTCTGATCAGCTGCCAGAGGGCAAAGGTTTTCTGTGAGTCAAGTGAGGCCATGATTTACTGGTTCCTGTTCAAGTAATTGGACTTTTACTTTTCTAAGGTGTTCTGCCTTGCCAAATAGTTAGCTTGGCAGGTATGGCCTGCATCTACACACATCTAATAGCCATCAAAGGGCTATCAGGGTGGTTCAATAGTTCAGTCTGAAACTTGATGAAGTAGTTTTTACAAGGATGCTGCATGTACTTGCATAAAGCCTTCGCCTGAAGTTTTGACTTAAAAAGCATGCGGTCTTTACCTTTTATTTGTTTTGCAAAGAGCAACAATATCTGTGTTCTGGTTAACGTGTCTGTTCTGGAATGACCAGAAGTGCTAGTGTGCAGTGTGTTGTACCTAGTCTTAAAGTGAAGAAGCTAATAACAGTGTCAGTCACAATGACTAGAATAATTTTTTTAACTGGAAATAAATTGATTAAAAATACTTGATAGTAGTTTATTTTTTAAAATAGCCAAAATAGCATTAGTATTTCTGGAGAAACAAACATAAAACCCCTAACGATTCACAAGAAAAGAAGTATTTTATGAAAAAGTCTCATATTGTCGTGTGCTGCTTTCAGCAGACTGGATGTGAGGAGCGAGTTATTCACCATGAGAGTGGTAAGACCGTGGAATGGGTTGCCCAGGGAGATGATTTGGGCTACATCCCTGGAGGTGTTTAAGGCCAGGCTGGATGAGGCTCTGGCCAGCCTGATCTAGGGTAGGGTGTCTCTGCCCATGGCAGGGATGTTGGAACTAGATGATCCTTGTGGTCCATTCCAACCTGACTGATTCTATGATTCTATGTTTCTATGATTTATGATCAAATAAAATCAAGTAAAATTCTGGTCTGCATATTTATTTCTCATTTCCCCACATTTTGTTTGGTTGCTTACATGCAAGCTTAGGAATGCACAAATTACTGCAAAACACAGCATACTGTATATTTACGAAGCACTTCTATCCAATGGCTTGTATACATATATGCAGTGGGCATGATATATGTGATTAGACAAATGTCTGAGATAAAATATAATAACTAAATTATTCTGATTTCATAATCCTAACATCACATGAAATTTACATTTATTAGCACTAATTTGAATATGTAGGATTTTATATATAATTGTAAGTATTGTTTCTACTGAATGGAAAAATTAAGTATACTCAGTGGGATACTGAAGACCACACTTGTGGAAAAATTACAAGTTTAAATATTTGAAGTGCATATTTACTATACACAACATCAGTTAGCTTTCTAGAAATATGTGACTGCCAATTTCAGCTGCTTTATCTAAAATATGTATCTAATCTTTATAGCAGTAGTTTACTTATGTTCTCACTATATCACCCAAACTGTGTTTTTGTTTTGATATACTGTTTTAGTTACTAGAGTCACTGATAATTTTTATAGTGGCAGGTTTTAAAGATGTAAATAAGGTTTTAATGAGAAAAAAAATTCTCTTCTGCTCTTCTGGCAAATTACGCAGACATTTTCATTTTAGTGCACATGACTTGCAAGGCTGATCCAGTGCTGGGGAATCTAGACTAGGATATGACCTGTTCTTAAATTACTTTCTTTGCAAATTTATTGTAGTGGTTTAGCAGTTACCTGCCCCCCCACCTTTTGAAAACCCCGGCTAAGACTCAGAAAAACACTGGAAGTTGATAAATGAAGCTTTATATTTACAGCAATGCACAATATACAAGCAAATATTTACAAGATATAACAGATATTTACAGATATATACAGTGAAAAGGTAATATAGACACCACACCCCTCCTGGACACCAAAATCCCCAAGAGAGGGTAACCAACCCCCCCCACCACCTTTCCCCCCTTCCCCAGTCTTATCTCACCACCAGTTGATGCTGCAGATAATCTGAAGTAGATCAGTCAGAGAGATTAGTGGCAGGAAGGAGTTAGTAATTTTACTCTGAATTAGCTAAAAGACAGAGAGACAAAGGAGAAGCAGCTGCCCCACCGAAGGGTCAGAAGCCCTCTGCTAATCTGGTTGTTTTCAGAACAGTTCTTAAAAACAATTTTTTTTTTTTCTTCTGGGTAAAACTCGGTGAAGTGACACACTGTGTTTATCTCTCTCAGCCAATAGTCTAATTTCTCACTCGAATCCTCCAATTAGCTGAAACCAACACATTTATCAATAATGATTAAGGTATCCAATAAAAGTAAGGTAGAAAGGTGTGATAAAGCCCAACAATGCCAGGCTATGATGTCCTTATTTGATGCCTGCCCTTAAGGAAAGATAGCATAGATTAGATATCCAGGATTACATGCTATACTTAGGCATAATGTTTTCTCTATCAGCAATAATTAGAGTATTTGGAGATAAACTTTCACAATTGTATCCTCACAAAGAAGCCTAATATCTATTTTTCTTCCTCTCAGGTTTATTTAAAATTTGGCATGAATGGAATCAGAACTGGGCCCACAACCTTTTTCACTGTCAACTATAAGGTGTAATTATTATTACTGTGCCTTAATCTTATTGCAGGAACAATTACTACTTAAACTGTGTTCAGGTCTTTGTAAAGAATATTCTCTGCTCTTAGAATACAGGGTTGTTACAGATCCCAGCAAGATTAAAAATATTAATGAGAAGCCATAAAGTAAAAGCAAGAGTAAAGACAATTTTATTTGTATGAATTTGTGTAATAGTCCTGACAATCATGCTGGAGGATGTGTACTCCATATTCTGTCTCAAATTATAGATGCTTCATAGGTACTTTTTTTTTTTTTTCCCAAGCTTCTGTAAGTTTAAAAAATCATATGAACACTTTTTAAAAGTTTACTGCTAAATATATTTAAAGGATCATTTCTCTCCATGTATACTTCCACCTTCTCACATCATGCAGGTATAAGCTTTTTGTGATGAACACCATGGGGATGTTGATAGAAGGTAATGATGTAATCAGAAACAGTCACCTGCTAGGAAGCTTTGGCTTTGTAAGTAAAATTCTCATTACAAATTCTGTGGCCTCTTAATGTGAGCTATTGAAAAGAGAAGAGCATAACACCAGTATTAGAAAAAAACTCTTTGTCACCAAATTTGAATATTGGAGGTTTAGTGTGGTCATTGGTTAATTCAGCTGACTTATTAGTACAAGTCATTTAGCAAAATGTCCCATGTGTCCATGGCAAAGTCCAGAGATAGGTCTGATGGAACCACACAGATAACAAGTTAACACAGGTTCTGAGAGACCACTTGCAGATGAGATGAAAGACATAAAGAAACAGGCAATGGAAGAACTGTGAACATCAGAATGGACACTCCTGCTTGCTTTCTTAATTTTATTGAATTTCCAGCTACATTTGAAAGAATACAAATTGAGGTTAAGGAAGGGATGCAACTTGTCAATTTCTTATCCAGTTTTCGAAATCTACACTAGAACTGTAAATCAAACTTATGAACTAAGCATCACACAATGTATCTTATTTACATTGTGCTAGAGCTTCAAATGCTTTAGGGCTTAAGCAAACACCCCATTTTCAAGGTGAAAAGTATTCTTTCCATACAGTAATTTTTAATTATGGATTTTTTACTATATTCTAATTCTTCAGAATCACAGTCTTGTTTACACCATATTATAAAGCCGCCACAATATGAGAAGTGTTTACTTGAACTATGTCAAGGGAAATAGAGAACTGTTTCTGAAAATATTTGGGTTTATATTACATAGAGTGATTTTCTTGGACAAAAGAGGAATGTTTAAGGTAATTTACTTCAAGAAAATTGTTGATGAAATTAAAATACAAAAGTTGAAATCTCAAATTAAAACTAGGGATGTTTCCCCTACAGTTCTTTTTCCATTTTCTAGATGTTTTTGGCTGCAAATCATAAAATTAATTTGATAAGAATTAGCTTGCACAATGCTATGATTCTGACGAAGTAGTATAGCAAATATTTTAGATTCTGAGGATATTTATCCCCTCAATATATTAGTCTAAGTCACAATGTTCATTTGCAAAGAAAAGCTGGTGAGAGTCTTTTCTTGATATCTGCGAAAACTGTACTCCAGGAACACCATAATAAATTACTCATTCTATGAGTAAGCTCCCTATATTCATGACTAGATGCAAACGGGCGAGTTTAATGGTTGTTTTGCTGTAGGCACATGATAGATACCAAGACGTATCGGAATTTCTCGGTGTGCTTATGCATTCAGTAAGCACTAGATGGCAGTGTATCAACTACTTAAATGTAATTTTAGTTAATGAGTTGTACCGCTTTGCTTTCAAAAAACTATTAGTTTATTGACTTGGTTTGACTGATTAGAGTGGAGAATATGATGGAGGATAACTAGAAGGAATTTGATGGACTTTCATCTGATAGATATGGTACTATATGGTGATTATCTATGAAGAAAATTACTTTTGCTTAATGTTTTGACAAGTTAAACATGTATAGAGTCATAGATTCATAGAATGTTTCAGCTTGGAAGGGAGCTTAGATATCATCTAATCCCAACCTGCCTGTCATGTGTAGGGACACCTTCACAGAATCACAGAATGTTCTACTAGATCAGGCTTCTCGAGGCCACATCCAACCTGGCCTTGAAAACCTCCAGGGAGGGGACAGCCACAAACTCCGGGGGCAACCTGTTCCAGCATCTCACTGCCTTCACTGTAAAAAATTTCATTCTAATATCTAGTCTAAATGTACCCTCCTCAAGCTTCAATCCATTCCCTCTCATCCTATCACAAGCCCTTGTAAAAATTCTATTCCCAGCTTATAGGTATGACTGAACATAATAATCTACACTCTCTGGAAGCAAAATGACCAGGATGAAAACGCTTACAACTGAGATGGTTTATGCAAACAAGGAGGCTACTCTAATGTGCAATGGTCCTGATTATTCACATGATATATTATTTGGTAAAGACTCAATGTTATAAATCCTTTTTTTCTGTGTGTGTTTTGGTTTGATGTAGGCTGTAATTTTCCAGAACTTCTTTCAGTACGGTTTCATTCTTTGTTGAGGGGTGGAGCTCCATCATCAGCTTTGCCTGCTGCTTATTTCTGCTGATGTTTGCATCATGTCTAAGTGATCATCTGGCTACAAGGTGAAATCTAGTAACTTCTGATGGCTTTCTGCTGGTTCAGTGAATGGAACCCTCTCAGTATAAAGATTTCATTACCTTATCCAGTGCACAGGAAGCAGCACAAGTCTGCAGGTATGAGAGTACATCTTTCACAGTCATCTCAGGCATGCAGCATATGTGAAATCCAAACTTTCATAGCTCTGGGCCATTAATCTGCCTGTCAAGATTTCTACTTTGTGTCTTAGTAGTGTGTGGCACTAATATAAACCACAGCCATGATGCACACTTTGTTCCATTTGCAATGCTACCTTGAGCTAGGACTTGCTTTTTCTGTGGTACTAGGGATAAATTTGTATTCTATGAAGAACAATGCACTCTTTAGCCCTGACTACTTCTCTGCTGTGTAGAACTCAGAAATATCATACCATTTGCTTATTTGGCTTTTCTTTTCCAAAACTAGGGCTGAAGTACTTAAAGCCAGTTTAGCAAACTGTGTGCCATATCAAGTCTTTTTGGAAATTACACCATATCTGGTTTTGAATACTGAAAAATCACTTCATAATTACTAATTTTCAACATCATCATTACTGTAAGGTCTGCAAACTTTAAAGAATAAATTTTACCCTTCACCTGCTCACTAAATATGTATTAGTGCTTAGTGCTCTATGAATTGCTTACACAGAAGCATAATTCTAGAAGATACTCTATATTTTTATCCATGGTTAATTGTATTTAACTGATCTTGGTTACAGTGTGATTTATTTTTGCCATCAGCTGCTTTGCTATTCCTTATTTCATGTTCCAAATTTACACATCTTATTTCCTTCTCTCTGCCTACTCTGCAGTACAAATTTCTCTGCAATCTGGTCCCTTTCTCATGCACCTTCTTGCTTTTACTTTTCATATTAGTTTTTAGTGTAATCTTCTCTGTTGCATTCATGTCCTTAGCTAAATAGTTCTCTGGAACTTTAAATATTTCATTATTTTGGGGAAAACAAAGAGTCTCTTCCACTGGACTGAGGCCTTTTGCAATTAGTTAACACCAGATTATTGCTGATACTGGTGCCAGTATCTTAGAAAAAAGAGTGCAGGAATAACTAATGTGTGTGTTAACCTTAAGCCCTGTCATGAATTCTGCATAGGCCTTTGTGGATATGTTTAGATACAGAGGCCTTGGTTGTACTAAAATCTGTGGCTGGATGGTTACATTGGGGTAGTGGGGATGAAACGTATGGGAAAAAAAATAGATAACTGTCCTGAAAGATTTTGGACAAGTTAATAATTTTTCATACATAAGTTACCCACAACTAAGTTCAGTAGGATACAAATGCAGTGGGTAAACTAACAAAGTACAGAGAGACCTTGTTTTTATTTGAAGCTATAGGAGTACAGAAAAGTACTTAAATCTTCAGTCCTAGTCCCTTCAACTTCCTTTTTCATGAAAATAATCCCAGACCTAGCAGAATTTTTTCATAAGCATTCTGCCCAAATGGTTACAATGCTATAACTAAGAACTTTTTCATTGTTCTCTATGGCTAAACCTTATACAGATTTCTTCTATCATGACCATGTGAGCATTGTGCATGCTCTCTTAAAGATGCTTAAAAACCATGTGTACGCATGCAGTCACACTGACTTTTACCAGGAATGTTTATTCCATTTACAGGATTGTGTAACTTGTGAAACTTACTAGAATACAGAGCTTTGCTGGCAGAGCTTAATTTTCAGTGGAAGTACTTCACTGACGTATAGCATCAGGATTTCTAGGTTGGTAAAGTGCTTCTAGTGTCCATATATCCAAAGAATTTTGCAATTGTAAGTTTGCAGCATTCCTTTGGAACTCTCTGAAACAAGTGGGAAAAGACCAAAGGAGCAATCCTCAAAATTATAGGGAATTTCCTCAATAAAAACAGTGATTTGAATTGCTGCAGCATAAACAAAAATGGCAGCATTTTCATCATAGTTAAGAAACATAGCCTATTTCCTTTCAAAACTACATATATATACATACATACATATAAATATTTTTTCTTCAAAACTTATTTTCTAAGAAGATATATTGGCTCAAGCAGAATCCCATAAAAATATAAACACTGTGTTTAAAGGATGGTTAGCTATAAACATTGCTATGATTAGATATGTAAGTTGTTTTACCATAATCATATAATGTAGTTTGAATGCAGTCTGTTTTGTTACAGCTGTTTATGATCCATGTCAGGATTACCAAAATACAAATGCATCATTAAAAAAAAAAAAAAAGTACTATGCCCTGTTTGTGTTTCTTTTACATGTTCTGCATCACAGAAATTAGTTCAACTAATGCTAAAGACTTCACTCAAAAGCCAAAATAACACTGCAAGAAAACCAGAGAAGTCACAGACTGGAAATGGGAAATGTTCATTTAAGAATTAATATTATTAAACAGTTCTGCCCTCTTAACAAAGGGCAGCATCTGCAGCTACCTACAAGCTTGTAGGATCTACATGCAAGCAGTGCATAAAAATCCTAATGCTTCCAGACAAGTTTACAATGAATTCACAGTCTAACATGAATTTTTACACAGTCTATTCTTAGTAGGAGTTGCTTAGCTTTTTCAGATTAGTAATAGCTAAGATCCTTGTGTTACAGATTAACAAGAGTTTAGTCTGGTGTACAGAAACCTGAAAGTGTGATGCGCCAGTCAACAACTGTGATCTGGGCAGGCAAGACCTGCTTATGAACTCAGAACTTGCTGATGCAATACCACACAGAATTGGCTGAATATTAAACCTCAATTTCATAGCATATTATTGCTATATATTATTGCTCAATTTCATAGCATATTATTATTTCATAGCCAGCTCATTTGGAGCAGATCTGTAAGCATGGTTTTGTTGTGTCTTTCCAATCTTTAACAAGTACCTTGTCTTATCCAGTACAACCCACAAGCAAATCTAGTAATCTCTTGAGATCAATATAAAAACAGGCACTATCAATTTCAAGTACTTAATTTAGAAAAAATCTCCACTGGAAACCCATTGAAAAAAAAAATTAAGTGTTCCCAGATCAAATATTGCAGTTTAGTGAAAGATGGTTGGTAAACTGGGAAAATTAAACCAGCATTTTCCAAGTAAGGAATATTATTAGAGACTTGCAAACATGAATTACAAAATCATAGAATGTTAGGGGTTGGAAGTAACCTCAAAAGATTGAGTCTCCCTGCCAAAGCAGAATCACCTAGAATAGGACATGTGGGAATGCATCCAGGTGGGTTTTGAAACTCTCCAGAGAAGGAGACTCCACAGCTTCTCCAGGCAGACAGTTCCAGTGCTCTGTCACCCTCACTGTAAAGAAATGTCTCCTTATGTTGAGATGGAAGCTCCTGTGTCCTAGTTTGTACCCATTGTTCCTACCACTAGGTACCACTGAAAAGAGACCGACACCTTCATCTTCACATCCACCCCTTAGATATTTTACACATTAATAAGATCACCTGTCAGCCTTGTCTTCTCAAGACTAAACAGGCTTTCTTCATAGGAGAGATGTTCAAGTCCTGCAATGATCCTTGCAGCTCTCTGTTGGACTGTCTCCAGCTGATCCCTTTACATTTACATTTAGTTCTCATAATGTGATTTTATTAGAAAAATTGGGGAAGACTTTATGTATCCATCTATAACCATTCTTCTCCCAAAATGCACCTGTCATTTCTGTTTTGCCTTCTACTTAAATTCCCTTCATTCTTAGTGTTGGTTAGTGACAGATGTAGCTGTTTTACTTTGGTAATATAAAATCTCTTGCTCTGGTGAAAAAGCGCTTTATTTTTACAAACTTAAATACATTAATTATGTTCAGCTTGCTAAACACATCTTCTGCACAATCTTCTATGGTTTAGAATTCACTTAAAGAGGTTTAAATGCAGTAAATTCTTCTCAAGTGCCCCAAGTCAAAAGTTGCCAAATATAGTATTTTTCATTACTGATTGAATTAATGTCACTCACAAAGATAGGTGTTTGAAACATATACCTATCCTGTTCACGTTTCTTTTTGTGGAGGCTACTTCAGCAAACATTAGATCACAGTTCAATTACTTAAAGCTGCGTATCACTGACATTTGAAATTGTACGGCTAAGGACAAGGAGGGCAGCTGTTTCGTGCAGCACAGTTGCTGTTCTCCTGGACTAGGTCAAATAAAGGTGGATGGGATCCAGGTCACAGCAGACTGGATCACCAGGTGCTGCTGCAGCATTCCTCTTCTCCATCCTGATTCATTTTGGGGCTTCACTTCAGCCTCTGCTGGAGTTGCAACCACCTGCAGGAGCTAGCATCAGGCCAGCTCATTGATAGGCCTGGGATGAAGATGCAGATGCCTCTCCATCTATATCAGGCACCTAGGGTTCAGTCTTCTCACAGGGGAGACTTCTGACTTTTTTTTTTTTTTTTAAATAAAGGGAAGAATCCTGGGTCCAGGACCTACAGCACCTTGGTGTCCCCACTTGTATGACCCAAGCCACCCTCCCTGGTGCTGAGGACACCCCTGACTTGGACACTCTGAAGGATGTGTCTTTGTGTACAACAGTTCAGGAATGCTGTTCTCTGGCCCTACCCTGAGCCACTACTCTCTTGGAAGGTGAGCACGCAGAATCAGAGTGCACTGGGTTGGAAGGGATTTTTAAAGGTCATCTAGCCCAACACCCCTGCAGTATGCAGGGACATCTCCAACTAGATCAGGTTGCTCAGAGCCCCATCAGCCTGACCTTGCATATCCTGAAGGATGGGACCTGCACCACCTCCCCAGGCGACCTGTTCCAGTGTTCCACCACGCTCATAGCAAAGAACTTCTTCCTAATATCCAGTCTAAATCTACCTTTCTCTAGTTTAAAACCACTGCTCCTTGTCCTAATGCTACATGCCCTTGTAAACAGTCCCTCCCCAGCTTTCTTGTAGGCCACCTTCATGTACTGAGAGGCTACCATACGATCTCACAGTCTTCTCCAGGCTAGACAACCTCAACTCTCTCAGCCTGCCACTACAGGAGTGGTGCTTTAGCCCTTTGATGATTTTTGTGCCCCTCCTCTGGAACCACTCCATCAGGCCCATGCCCTTTCTGTGTTGAGGGCTCCAGAGCTGGATGCAGTATTCCAAGTGAGGTCTCACCAGTGCAGAGTGGCACAAACACCTCGCTTCATATGCTGGACATGTTTCTTTTGATGCAGCCCTGGATAGGATTCACCTTCTGAGCTACAAATGCACATTACTGGCTCACGTCCAGCTTTCACCCAGCAGTATCTCTCATCTTTTTCCACAGGGCTGTTCTTTATCACGTCATCCCCCAGCCTGTATTGATAATGAGGATTGTCCCGATCCAGGTGCAAGACCTTGCACTTGGTCTTGTTGAAGCTCAAGAGATTCACACTTGGGTGTCCTAGGGCCGAGATGGGCACTGAAAGCATCCCCCTCGATGGGCACGGCTGCCCCACCGAGATGTACCAACCACTCCACAGTTCGGAGGACACCCAAGCGCACCGCCCAGACGAGAGGCTCCGGCATGGAACAGTCCACACTCCACAGGGACCGCCGTCGGGGACACTAAGTACGAGAGGCTGAGCCTCACGGGGCCGAGCCGGCCGCCTCCCCACCACCGCGCCTGCGCGTAGCTGCTCATCCCTGCCACCACCCTCCCGCGGGCGGGAACCCGGAAGTGGGCAGCGCTGGCGGCTCCCGTCGGGTAGTGGGGGGCTCCGCCGGGCGGGCGCAGCCGGCACCCCTTGGCGGGGGCAGCGGCGGCTGGCATGGTGCTGGTGGCAGCGCGCCGCGCCCGCGTTGCTCGGAGGAAGCCTGAGCGGAGCCGCGATGGAGATGCTGCTGCCGCCCGTGTGAGTGCGGCGGCGGGGCGGGTGGGGAGGCTGCCGGGCTCCCGATAGCCCGCCAGGACGGCGGTGCGGAACGGAGCTATGTGCAGTGCCTTGCCGTGGGCTCGGAGCGCGGGGTCTGGCCGAGTCTCGTAGCATCGCTCTGCGGTCTTGTAGGCAGCCCGCCCGCCCCGGGCCCCTTGGCACCGGGATAGAGCGATGCTCTCTGGCGGGGTTGGGGGGGGCGGCGACGGCACACAATCGGACCCGGCAGCAGCGGCGCGGAGCAGCCCTGGCGGGGGAGGGGTGTGTTGGCGAGCCGGTAGAGGAGCCGGTGACGAGATGAGGTTCCCAGAGCCAGCGCGGCCGCTGGTATTGGAAAATGTCCCCTTTCGGTGCTGTCGCCTGCTGCTGTGACTGTGTTGCCCCGGCCTTAGGTACCGGGACGGGCATCGGGCGGGCTGCGCCGTGAGGGAAGCGGACTCTGAGCTTCTCTTGGGCTGTCAGGGCTGCCGGCACCCCCGCCCCGTCGCCTTCTCCTGTGCCTTGAAGCTTGCGGGGAAAGGCTTTTTTTTCCCTCCTCCCCCTCACTCCTTCTGCTTCCTCCATATGTGGTCCCGAATTACTCCCTGTTTGACTCAGCAGTCATGCACATCACACTCTGGATTTTCTGGTTATTTAGTTAAGCATCTCTTTTAGTAGCAATGTGCATGTATTGCCAACTGTACTTCGTTTGGGTTCATCTAGTCATTTATATGCTACAGTTCAATGCACCCTCATCCACCCTCAACCACCTTCAGGAGGAGGTTTGCAGGTATGCTATGGGTGAGGTTTGTGAGAGCAAATGAAAGGGAACGAGTTACAGCTATGTTTTGTCCAGTTGGTGAAATGGTACAAGAGACATTAACATCAGGCAGACTAACACTTCTCAGAAGACGTATGACTGATGGTTTTGCAGGCTTCATTACCTTAAAAAGTCACAGAAAACTACAGGCCAGTCATCCTTACCTCCATCCCCGGAGAGGTAGTGGAACAACTTGTTCAGGAGGTGATCTCTAAACGAGTCATAGAAAAGAAGATTGTCAGTAATAGTCAGCATGGATTCATGGAGGGGAAATGATGCTTTACCAGTCTGTTAGCTTTCTATGATAGTGTGACCAGCTGAGTAGATGAGGGGAGAGCAATGGATGTTGTTTGCCTTTTGAAACGGTCTCCTGTAACATCCTCAGAGGTAAGCTTGGGAAGTGTGGTTTAGATGAGTGGACAGTGAGGTGGATTGAGAACTGTCTGAATGACAGAGCACAGAGGGTTGTGATTGGTGGCACAGAGTCTTGTTGAAGGCCTGTAGGTAGTGGCATCCCCAGGGGTTAGTACTGGGTCCAGCCTTGTTTGACACATTAATCAGCAACCTGGATAAAGGGACAGAGTACTCTTCATCAAGTTTGCTGAAGATACAAACCCAGGAGGACTGGCTGATACACCAGAAGGCTGTGCTGCCACTCAGCAAGACCTGGGCAGGCTGGAGAGTTGGGCAGAGGTGAACCTCATGAAGTTCAGCCAGGGCAAGTGTAGACACCTGAACCTAAGAAGAAATAATTCCAATCCCAGGTTAGGAGTTGACCTGCTGGAAAGCAGGTCTGCAGAGAAGGACCTGGAGGTGCTGGCAGACAACAATTTACCATGATCCAGCAATGTGTTACTTGTGGCCAAAAGGGGCAATGGGGTGCATTAAGAGCATGACCAGCAGGTGAAGGGAAGTTCTCCCACTCTGCTCTGTTGTGGCGAGGCTACACGTGGAGTTTTGTGTCCAGTTTTGGGCTCCCCAATTCAAAAGAGGGAGGAAACTACTGGGGAGAGTTCAATGGAGAGCCACAAAGATGATTAGGAGACTGGAACATCTATGTTATGAGGAGATGCTGAGACACCTGGGGCTGTTTAGTGTGCAGAAGAGAAGGCTGAAAGAGAATCTTCTCAATGCTTACACGTACCTGAAGGATGAGTATCAAGAGGATGGGACTGGGCTCTTTCATTGGTACCCAGTGGTAGAACAAGGGGCAACAGGCATAAACTAGAACACAGGAGGTTTCACTTAAACCTAAGGAAAAATGTGTTTATTGTCAAGGGTGGTGGAGCACTGAAACAGGTTCCCCAGACAGGTTGTGGAGTCTTCTCTGAAAGCTTTCAGAATCTGTCTGGATGTGCTCCTGTGCAACCTGGTCTAGGCAAACCTGCTTTAGCAGGGAGATTGGACTAAATGATCTCCAGAGGTCCTTTCTGTCCCCTGCCTTTCTGTGATTCTGTCATCCTTGGTTACAAGATAATGAAACTTCAGCAAATGAATTTACACTTCATAGGAATCCCCTCATCGATCAAGGTTGCTTGGCAGCTCTTTACAAGGAACTCTTGACAATGTTTTTTTTCCAGCATATTGGTATGTGATATGTGTGTGTAGTCTGTATGCATATGCAGATATGTACACATCAGTATCTGCATGACTGTGAAATGCTAAATAGGTGACATAAAAGTAATGTTCTTACTTTGGACTTGATAAGTCAGTGGTATAATTAAAATCTGGGTTTCTTGCTCACAATTAGTCTTTGATGCTTTGAATGTTTCCTGAAGCCACTGGTTTCTGTGTATATTTTTAAAAAAATGCTCAACGCTACATATGTCTCAAAATTTAGAATATTTAGTCTAAAGGAATTTGCTAGAGAGGATGTCTTTTTTTCCCCTCTTCCATACAGTAACATGTCTGTGCCCTATAACATGTAACTTGATTATTTTTTTCTGATTGATTAAAAGTTGCTATCTGTTACTTGGCCTCTTTCACTAATGAGTTGTATCATTTTCTATATTGAATACAAAACTTTCAATTCATAGCAGTGTCATGGTGCTTTGTAGTAAGTTGGTTGTAGTTTGGGTTCTGTAGAAGGACCTTTATTAGATGGTTTTGCAGACACTTTTTCTGTTCTATTTTGCTTGATGTAAATTAATAAAGTTTTCCTTCAAAGTTTTGTAGCTGGTTTTGGATCATGACAATTAGAGTCAACTACTTTGCATATTATAGTGCACAGATTATAGAGTAAAAATCTTAAATTATTATTGATTTGTTTTCTTTTAAGCTTCTTTAGATATGCCCAAGTAAAGCATCTTAGTGGTAGGAGACTGCAACTATGAGAGTCTTTGCATTTGTTCACTTTTACTATTCTTACCTAAACCAAGTAAGATTGAGTTTTCATCTATAATCAGGTATCTGATGTACCAGCATCAGTTGCCCTATGGCTTTGCTTCTTTCCAACTTCAAAGGTTAAGGAATGCAATTAAAATAGTGCAGGTAAAACCACCACTAATGATAACCATTTTCTAAGTATTGCAACAATGTAAATTGCCATGTAATAACAACATTGTGATTGTAAACGTAAAACTCACTGGCTTGGGTTGGCATGAAAAAAACACTTGCTGTTTGAACTTAATGATTTTTCTGTAGAAGTTAGTGATTGTAGAACTTTGATATTTCTTAGAGAAAGGTATTTGTAGGTAGAGTCAAAGATTTTTCATGGTGCTTTTTTTTTTTTTTTGGGTGGGGTTTTGATCATAATGAAGAGGTTGGTCACTTTTCAAAACATCGAGGGGATCTGCTAAACTACCCAGTTTTCCCTCATACTCACCTATGTCTCATGCTGCTAGGAAAAGCTGGGACAGTTACACTAGTCGTCATGCAGACTTTCTGTTGGGTATGAATTGGAAGCTGCATCAACTAGTAAGAGAGGTCCTGGTGGAAGAGCAGAGAAGAGTGGTGCTTATCTTGCAGGTGGTAAGGGAATTGAAAGACAAGGATCATGGATGCTGTGTTCTGCCATTGATCTGTGTGGGCACCAGGCTAAAAGTTCCTGAAACTTTGCTTCTTCCCTCATTTCAGGGCTTATTGGAAATATTCTAAGACATTGTCATCTTGTTTTCCTTAACAGAGATTATTGTTAGGCCTGGGTGCCTCTATGAGCCTTAGTTGTGTTGGGCATCAGAGTATTCTTCAGGAATTCTGTCTACTCCTTCACACTTGGTAATAGGAAACCAAAATTGCGTGGAGTAAAGAATAAGTTCAAGTGCAAGTTTTCTCTTCCTTCCTGAGGTGAAGGTGGAGAAGATAAGAGTAATTGAACTAGAGATTAAAAAGAAGTATTATCTCTCATATTTTTTCTTTTTCTTTCCAGATGTACCAAACTTTGCCATCAGAAGCCCTTGGATCTGAAAGATGACAACACTGAAATTCACTGTCCCATTACAGTAAATCCATGGCACATGAAGAAAGCTTTTAAAGTTATGAATGAATTAAGAAGGTATTATATCACTGTATACCTCTGCCTGGAGTTCATAATGCATTTTTATTTGCATTTATTAAGTTAATAATAATAGTTTATTTATTAAAAGTATGCAATTCCAGAAGAATTAAATATATAGTGCTAAGAAGGATTAAATATATAACGAAGTGTTAGTCATGTGATGATAACTGTAATAGGTGCAGTATGGTTTTACTCTTCATAAGTTAATAAAAAGTAAGATTATGAGGCTTGAAAAATACTTGGAGGTTGTACTTAAAGAGTTAGTTACAGCTGCTTATCCTGTTTTGTATGTAGTTGATCTTGGATAGATAAAAAGTGACTTCTTAGCTGAGCCTAAGGCTTTTCGTATGGGTGTTGATAATTTTTGCAGTAGGCTGTGAATTGGAAAAATGTTAGAATTTTCTAGTCTGGAGAGACAGGTCACAGTTCAATGAATGTAAACTGTTTAACAGTACAGTTTCCTTTCTTAGTTTTCCTTTGCTTCCCATGTGAGATAAATTAATGAACTCCCAAATGTTGAAAGTAACTTTTCTAAGTAGAGTTTTGTAAGCCTTCAGTGACACAACCACCAGTTTCTGTATGATTAGGAGACTAGTGCTGATGCTGTTCTTAGCACCTGTATTGATTTATTTTGTATATACAAGTAACGTAAAATGGTGTTGAAAACTGTGATAGCTGGTAATTAGAGCTCACAACTGAGCTCTGGTAATTAGGACTCACAACTATCACTGACAGTAATTCAGCATTACAACTAGCAGAAGCAATGGAGAATTGAAATGCTTCTCTAGCATAGACAATGCTGGAGGGTGTGAAAATTCCATATAAGACGGAAGAGGCTTCACCTGAAAAAAAAGACAGCAACTGATACCCTATTCAAGTATGTTTCTACCTTTGGTCTTTACTGTTCTGTATGCACAAATCTTTAAATCTATGATAGATAGTGTAATCAAATCTATCTATTTGTCTGGCTGTGGCAGTTTGTACTCTGCTGGAAGGCTAAAGAAGATCATACATTGATTATAAATGGTCTTAAATCCAGCTCAAAAACTCACATAGTCTGAGGATAGTGGGATAAGAGCAGAGACTGTTTTTCTAGTATGCTAACAACCTGGTTACCTTAAGCGTCATGGAGGCAGGGAATTAATGTGGCCAAGTCAGGAATTATAAAAATACAATTATTTTATTTTCCTGAAAATCCTGCCCCCAAACTATATACAGAATTAGTTTAAGTTTATTTACAGGCTCAATTCAGTCAGGAATTCTTCAAATGATGTTATGGACAAATTTAGAGATTTAGGAAGTCAGAAAATGGAAAAGGCTGAGCTACAAACACAGCTTTACTCCACTATCAATCAGGCTGAGCAGAGAATTAAGGGAACAGTAGGCTTTACTGATGAAAGTAAGACAGGTATGCGGCAATGATCCCTTGCTGGAGTTTTCTTTGGCTTGGCTGCCTTCTGATGCACAATCACTATCCAATTATGGATCCAAACAGCAAAAGTCCAAGGCTGAAGTCAGAAATATCTCTAGACATGGCTTCCACAATACAGAGGTTTGTGGAAGTGATGCTGCGTCAGCAGTGGCAGGGGAGAGCCAAACTGCTATGGTCTCCCCCAGCCAGAATAGCAGCCAGGAAGTTGGCTGCGGTAGGGTCCAAGAGTAGATGGGTCTGGGTGCTGCCAGCACCTCGCTCTCAAATGGACCCAAGGATTTCCCAAGCTTGCAAATTTGCACAGAATGGTGCAAAGGTGGGGGACTGTCCAAAGCCAGGGACGGTGCAAAAAAGGAAGAGCTGTGTAAAAAGGTAGGAGCTGTCCAAAAGGAGGGATGGTCCAAAACAGGAACTCTGTCATGGAAGGAACTCTGTCGAGGCGGGAACCTTGCACCTTTTTCCCTTGCTCTATTTATGGTTTTCTTAGACAAAGTGTTTCCCATTTTATGCTGGGCACAAAGAACCCAGCCAACCACCAACCCAATTCCCAGCACAGGCTTCCACACGGGTCAGTACATGTGTGGAGAAAGGTGCCATTTGCTGTTCCCCCCTGCTTCAAGCCCACAGTGAGTGGGGAAAGCAGTTTTTGTGCCTTCTTCTCCCATTCAAACCCTAAGAGATGGAGTCGGTGGGGGAGAAGGAAGGAATTTGGAGTGCTCTACAACATTAAGCTGCAGGAACTGATACTGCTTCACCTTATGCTCTTGGCTTTTTCAAGGATCCCAGTAATGAGATTCAGTGTCTCTAGGAGTGTAAGGGAGACTGGCTATGACTTCCTAAGTAGCTATGACTTCCTAAGGATGAGCAAGAATTTGTATGAAGAAACAACCTCCCAGAATAAATCTTAGAACAGATTCAGAAATCAGAAACCTTATCTGTATTTATCTGTGAGTAAAAGATATGTGGTCTTCCAGCAGAGTGCATTGTTGAAGGCTGCAGATTATTTTCAGAATATATTTTAGTTTCCATGGTTACTTAAATTTGAATTACTGTAGAAGCAATTTGAGCAATTTTATATTACATGTATAAATAGTTGAAGTTGGAACAGGAGCAGTGCCATTCAAACCTTAGCTGTAGTTCTTATTTCATGATGCAGCAATGTTTACTGTTTAAAGTGAACACAGCTTTTAAAACAATAAGTGCTAATTAGATAAGATTATTAATATTAAAAATATTTTGAAATAATAAAGCCAAATATTTTGGAAATGTTTCAGACTTCATTACTCTAAAAATGTATACAATAAAATTGAAAATGTAATTTATTTGATGAATATTAGGTCTTCATTTAAGTGGTTTCTTTCTTAGTTCTTTTCATTAGCATAAGCAGGTACTTGCTAAAGGTGTACTTTCCAGAAAGTGGATTACTAGTGAAGAAATGATCTGCTTAAGCATCTGAAATACAGTGATTTTAGAATGATTAATTCTATGAGTTTATATTACATTTTTGGCTACTGTCAAGTTGTTTGATTCTATTAGCTCATAAGAGGGTTTTTCTGGGCCTTCAGGTTTTGATAAATTTGAGTTACTTTGTCCTTGGTAGTTTTTGTCATTCCATTACTCACCATCACCTCGACACTGAGTCAGGGAGATCATTAGAATAGCTAATTAGTTCTTGACATATGAAGAAATTAGCCTCTGGTGACTATCTTTCCTCTTCATTGTAACTGACTTTTATCACAATGGAGTCTGACCTCACCTGTATTTCTTAAAATCCTCTTTCTTAGAAACAGGACATCAACAAAATCTTGTAAAGATGTGGCTGATGACCTTCCTCTGTGTAAAAGTGAGGAGTAACCTGCAAACTCATAAACAGTTACTGTACTTAAAGGTGTACTTTTCTGTCCCATGCCCCCCCACCACGTTTTTTCATTTTGTATATCAAGATGGTGTAACTCCCAGGCCCTGTTTTTTCCAGTGGCTCTATAAAATCAAATTAGTACAGTATTGCTTCAAAATGTGAGCTTTCCTAAAATAAATTGATAAGCCATCTTGAAATGGAGGTGCTGAGTTGCTGAGAAATCTACAAGATGCTTGTGGCAGAGTACATGGTTAAATTTATAAGCTTGTTTACTTAGTAGTTTGTTTAGCTTGTCAGCTTTGTAGTAACACAGAACATATTCATTCACCTATTTCAATTCCAGACTAGAGATGTAGCCAGAGTACCTCTAAGTTACTATATCTATATGTGTACAATGTAATTAATCAAATGGAGTTTTGCATTCATGTAGTTCTGTTGCTCCTGGCTTCATTGTTATCTCCAGTATTTTTGTGCAGCTGAACACAAAACTTTTTGTTCCTGTTGTTAGGATAAGTGCAGGTGTCTGAAAAACCTGGGTATCTGATGACCTCTGTTTCGGTTTTTGTATAATAAATGTAGTGGTTGTTTCCAAGTTCCTCTGAATTGTGTATTTCACCTGGGTGTAGTCATTATCTTAGATTGATAATAACAGTACTGCAGGCTAAACTTGTGAAATTTAGATAGTTGCTTTGGGTACTAAATTGTGAAAGGGGAAAAATACTTCGCCAGGATTGCAGTGTGGCCCCAAAGATTAACTAAAATACTTGGTACGTGACCTCCAGAAGGCCACCTTACTTGAGATTGTGATAAAGAAATTGGATGATTACAGAGACTGAGAGGTCACAGTTTTCTTTGTACTGAAGTATCTGAACAGTTTGACTGAGAGTTATTGCACTGTCAGAGCGAAATGCAACTGCTCAACCTAGTCTCTGCTACATCAAACCATCAGAATCTCTGCTCTAGGTAAAAACTTTCTCTCTTCAAAAGTGATGGATTCATACACAGCTTTATCTCTGTCCCTAAGGGGTCTGTTCTATTATACTTTCCCCTCTCCCCTTTGTTGCCCTGGCTCCGAGTTTTGTGGATTTTATGCCATTGTATAGGGATAGTGCTAGAATGAGAAGGAAGCAGAGGACAGCTCTTACTATGGCTATTTAGATGCTTGGGAAATTCAGTCTATTGGTGCTGTGGTGCTGTTTGGTTTTTTTGTTTGTTTGTTTTTTGTGTGTCTTTGATTTGTTTTTCCTCACTGTTCTTTCCATCTAGAAAATTAAATTATAAAAAGACACAGTGTAGTTGGTTTAACTGGAAGAGGTATATCCACTAGCTGTAAACTCTTTAGAAACACCTGCATTAGGAATGATTATAAATGAGATGTTAATTTACAGAAGAGGGAGGAAATATGTATTATAGTCAAAAAGAACATGCAAATGGATGTAATGAAGATAAAAAGTCAGACAAGATATGATGTTGACTATAATAAATTGTAAACTGTTCAAAGTGGAAAAAATAGTTACTTTTATGTGTGTGTAGGCTGAGTATAAAAAATGCTTTGAAAACAGTAAATATAGAGATGACTGGCTGGTGATTTTGAACAATAAAGTAGGCATGTTCCTCCAGTGTTACATGACATAGGCATCAGAACTGAAGTTTGGATTCTTGATCTGTAAAGTCTTATTTTTTAACTGATTTTTTTTTAGTGGTTGTGTGTGTGTATATATATATATATATACACA
>VWZI01000521.1:103193-118254 GCA_013396835.1 Psilopogon haemacephalus
CCACACAGCTTGGTGTCATCTGCAAACTTGCTGAGGGTGCACTCGATTCCTCTGTCCATATCACTGACAAAGATGTTAAGCAGCACTGGTCCCAGCACTGACCCCTGAGGAATGCCACTTCTCACTGGTCTCCAGGTGGACATTGTGCCATTGATCACCACTCTCTGTGTGTGACCATCCAGCCAATTCCTTATCCAGCGAGTTGTCCACCCATCAAGTCTGTGATTTTACAGTTTGGTGACCAGGATGTCATGTGGGACAGAGTGAAAGGCCTTCCTCAGGTCCAGGTAGATGACATCAGTTGCCCTTCCCTTGTCCACTGCTGCTGTGACTTCATCATAGAAAGCCAGCAAATTAGTCAGGCATGATTTGCCCTTGGTGAAGCCATGCTGGTTTCCATCAGACACCTCTGCTTTGTTTTCCATCTGCCGCAGCAGAGCCTCCAGGAGGATCTGCTCCATGATCTTGCCAGGCACAGAGATGAGACTGACTGGTCTGTAGTTCCCAGGGTCATCCTTTTTTCCCTTCTTGAAGATAGGTGTTATATTTGCCTTTTTCCAGTCAGCAGGAACTTCACCAGTTTGCCATGACCTTTCAAATACAATGGACAGTGGTTAGGCAACCACTTATAGTTAAATATAAAAGAATGTTTGTTCTTTTCTTCAGTTCTTGGTTCAGTAGTTTCCCCAGCCCCCAACAGTGAGACAGCTAGAATATGAATATGTATATTTTTGGTTTTTTTCTAGTATTTGTCCATCATTTAGAATGTTTTTTTTTTATCATTCGTCTGTAATGGTGCTCACATTATATAATGATACACTGCTGTTTCTGTTGTATTTACATCTTGTGTAATATTGTCCTCTAAGTCCCTGTTCTTTTTTTTTTCCCTCTTTTTTCCCCTAAATGAAATTCAATGCAATATCACATTTCTTATGTTTTAAAAAGGGAGCATCAAAGTTAACATTTTCAGAAGGCAAATCAGTTTTCTTGCATGTCAAATATTTTCAGTTTCCATATAGGTATTAACTACATGCAGTGCACAATGTGAGAGAGTTAGTTACTGTAAGAAGCTCATGCCTGAGTAACTCTCTCACACCATGTGTGTGCTCTTCCGCGTGTATTTAATCAGTCATATACCTAGGGCTTCTACTGAGCACAAATACATCAGAGTTGTTTCTACAGTTGTTTGCAGCATGTGTATTTTTTCCAGGCTTTACAGGTCAGCCTGATACAGGATGAGTGGCATGTGATTGAAGCAAACATGGGACAAGGTTAATTGTATTCCTTTTCAGTTCCCTGCTACAATTCTCTGTTACTGTAGTAACAGAGATGCTGATAACAGCTGTTTGCTAGACTGTTTTATAAACCAGACCAACAACCTCATAAAAAACAAACAATAAAAACCCCCACATTCTTTCCCTTTCTCCCCTCACTTCTTGGCACTTTTAGAGTTATTACTGACTTGGATTGTGTCAAGGGTCTGGACGCTTCTTTGGGTTACTTTATTGAAATATGAGAGTATACACCTGTGCTGGGAGTGGTCAATTCCCTGCTGCCAAGGGGAAACATTGTATGTATCTTTATTTTGGACCCACCAGTATATTGCTTTTGGGAAGAAGAAAAAAAAAAAAGGTGTGCACAAGAGATAGCAGAACAACCAGTACACAGCAAAAGATCCTAAACAAGATCCTTTTAAATATGTGTCATTTTGTGTTCATTTTCTGAAATCACTCAAGAACAGTGTTCTCAATATTGCTAACACTTGAATACACAATATGTTTACATTTTTCCTTTGTAACTTTTAATGGTCACACAGATTCCATTTAAAGTATAACTGACACACTTCTATTTGCATGGTGTCATGGGACATGGGCATAAGACTTGACAGCACATTTGCTTTGATATGATGTGAAGACAAGGTCCAAGTAAGAAGCTGATTTCCCTAAGAAATCCTCAAAAAAGTGTGATGGGTTTACACCATTTAAAGTCTGGGATTTACCTTCCTAAGGTAAATTACCACACTACTCAGAACTTGGAAGTAAAATGAAATTATTATTTACAAAAATAGATTAAATATAAAAGGGAATAAACATATATAAATATATGTACACACATATAACTAGACAATAGCCCAGATGTCCCCCCATGGAGAAAGCCCAGGGGCTATTATCAGCTAACAGAATATTATCTTCTGTGTTTCTAGTCAGCATTCTTACCAGTCTAAACAATCATTAGTGCAGAGAAACAAAGTAAAGCCAGAGGGAGATACAGAGGGAAGAAATAAGCAGGCAAGAGAGGAAGAACGCTCTGAACTTCAGATTATGTAGGAAAATCATAAACCAATTAAATGAGATAAATATATCTCTTATGTTCTGTTCAGCCACTTTTGGGACATACTCTCAAATTCTCTGAAAACCTTTTATTCACAATTTCCAATTAAGACACTAGTCTTAAACTGTAACAAAATGGAAGATCCTGATGTTGTCCAAGTTTTTACCAAGACAGTCATTCTGCAGTACAATTATTTGGTAACGTGGGCTGTGAATATTTGTGCAGTATTTCACTACCTGTAGGCTTTACTGGTTGAAAACTTTGGGAGGTTGTTGAATGCCAAAACCGAGAGAAGTCACACATCTTACGCAAACGGATCAGTGCTTTTCAAGATGGTCAGTTTGTGATTCTTTTTGTGGCATGACCCACAAACAATTGGATAGGCAGGACTGAGCTTATGTAAAAGGAGCACAAAGGAATGGGAGGTTACAGGACGTACTGTAAGAGATAATTGCTACTGAACTCTCTGAAGTGAAGCAGTGGCTGAATGTGTGTAATCTTTGCAACAGTGGATACTTTATAACAATCCTTAAGTAGTTGGTTCCAGTTGCTTTAACAGTTTTTCTAGTAAAAAAATATAGTGTCTATACAATTTAAACATTCATTGGTCTGTACTAGCCCAGTTTCTGGTACTTCCCTCTACTGTCTTGTAGAGCAGCCGGTGGCTCATTTTGCTGTAACAATCCTGTGTATCAAAAGACTCTTCTCATTCATATAATTTAATATTTTTCTTTAGACTGAACACCATAAACTTTTCTTTGCTTTATGAATCTTCTACCATTCTTCATGTTCTTCTAGACTCTTTCTGTTTAACCTATATTTACGTTTGCCAGAATTGGAGTCAGTTCTGTTGAGGCCTTGTAGACAGAGAAAGAATGAGAATGTGAAAACAGTCATCACACAGTGGGAGAAGAAAGTTGTAGTACTTCTTAATTTTTGTAGATGACAAGTTGAGTGATTTGTTCTAAGTATTTATCCTTATTAGCTTAATGCGTCAGATAAACCAGGACCAGCAGAAGTCTATGTGGTTCATAGTAATAGAGTGTTTAAATAAGGTTAGTGGACAAGACTTCAGTTTCAGGCTGGGATCTATCTGTTATAAAGAGATGCCAAACAACAAGTTTGTTTTGGAAGTACAGCCACATGTTAAAACTGGGTTTGTTTAAAAAAATTAATTAATTTTCATTTTGGAGATGTGTTCAATTGCCTTTTAAAACTCAACAATAATATAAAAATATGGTCTACTGAAAATCTTGTGAAGTTGTATCTGATTTGGAAAGGGTAGGATGCACATAATTTTAAAAAATGTTTAAAAGAAAAATCTAGATTTCTTTTGAAGAAACCATTACACAGAATAGAATGTTGAAGAATGAATAATCCAGATTTGTTCACGTGGCAAGGACAAAAAAAACCCAACAAATCACCAGAGAGCAGATATTGGGTCCGATAAAATATAGTAGAAATACATGCCATTAACAATATGAAGTCCATGTAACATAGGATCCTCATTTACTATGCTGAATCTTTACTGAATAGTAAATTAAAGGCAAAAATAAAATTCCACAGAGCATGTAACATTCCTTAGTTATTTTTCTGCTGAGAATTAGGATAATCTCAGAATGAAATGTTCAGAATAAGTTGTATTGTATTCAGAAATGGTCTACTTATGGTGCATCACGTGCAGTTTTTTTTACGAGTGGGACATACAAAATGACCACTCTTTAGGGGCTACTGGTGTATTCTGAAACTTGTATTGCCTGAATACAAGTAAGTTATTTTTTTGACTCATTCTTGTGTCTCATGGTGATTTCAGATTCCCTTCTGGATGGGAGTATTCTGTCTGCAGCACCAAATATGCAAGCAGTCATGTACCACAGGAAAGACTTCATATTTAAAGGAGTTTAATTAAAAGCAGAGAGGGCTTTCAGGATTATCATGAAATGACCAGTCTAAAAACTTACTACTGCACATCAGCTTAACAACAGCAGTTGTTTGTGTGCTTTGAGCCTGAAGAAAATATGAAATGATTAGGTATGAGCCAGTTTCTAAGACTCATTGCTTTATTTAGTATTTGCCACAGTCTTGGAGCACATTGATTAAATTACTATACCTTAATTTCCCGTAATCTTTAGAGTCATACTGTCCTTGCTTCTGAGTTGAAAGTCAGAATACACCTAGGACTATTTTGATGTTTGTCAAACTTTATCCTCAAAAGAAGTATTTTGTTTATAGGAATTGGTGACTAAACTAAGTCTTTATATAAGTTAATGAGATAAAGACCCTGTGATCCTCCCTNCACCTCCCTCCCTTCCTCCCTCCCTCCCTGCCTCAGCAACAATATCACCAGGATTTCTCCTAATCCTGCAGTAGAATTTTTTTAAATTAAAAGAAATATTACTTCAAGTTTATAAATACTATTGATAACATCTTTAGAGCTTAAGTTTATATTGCCAGAAACTCTCAGCAAAGTATCCAGGTGCAGCACATAGTTTTTTTAGACAGAGACCGAGATGTCATTAAAACTTGTACAGCTATCTTTCAGGCTGTTCAAACAGTTTTATTTTCTGAGCTGATATTGAATTCTGCTACCCAAATCATCTCCTGAAAGCTTAACATTTTGGACACTTTGGCTGATGACAGTTGATACAGTTGCTGATACAGTTGCTCAATAATTGATTTTATCTCCATGTAATGTTAAATAACATGAAATGTTAAATTGTCATACTGCATAACTTTTAGCACCATTCAAATAAAAATCTTTGCACTGTGTTCTGATACCTCAAATGGGCACAAATTAAATCTTTTGGTGTTTTGATAATCATCTTCCATGCCACAACAACTGCTCATACCTTTCCCTGCAGCAAGTACATGAATCTTGAAGTTTATTCATTTTTTTACTTGAAGGGTTAAGTTTTAAACCATATACTTGGTCTCTCTCATTACTCACATGAACTTCTGTAGGTAGGGGATAATTTGTCAAGATACTACTTTTACAAGTGAGGTACATATACATTATTTCTCATCAGGTAAAATTGGGTTATGCAGTGACAGACTAAATTGTCAGATGCATGCATTTTTAGATGAAATAGAGTTGTCAAAAATGATTAATTTACACTACTGCCTGTAGCTGTTGCTTTGAATATTGTACCAGGTCTTAGAATCTGGGCTATAAACCAGGAACATAAATACAAAATGTTTCTTCTCTGTTTTGGAGCTCTGAGGTGTTTGAAGGCTGTGTGGTATGTTTGTGCATGCAGAGCCATGCAGCCTCAGTGGCCATACTCTTCACTGTGGTTCATGGGTTATGCCCTTGTGAGAACAGTTGGGAAGTGAGGAGGAAGAAGGTTGAAACACAGCTGCACATGCAAAGGACTTTCCAATTGATGTGATAATTTGAGTGTTCCTTTAGCAGTCTTACATGTGATAATTTTTGTAAACTATTTGTAAGCAGCCCCTCCTTGCCTTCATTATATGATGAGTAAGATGCTAATTATTGAACCTTGAGATGACAGGTTACAATCCTGCTTGTTTCTCAGAATAAACTTTTTTTTTTGGTGATTTTCAGCTCCCTCAACTTCCATATCCTCCACTAATGGGTGTCTGCTGGACTGAACTTGATTGTGAAACCATTATACTTCAGATTATCATCACTTTTTATAGCCTTAATGGAGACAAAAAAACTTTCTGTTCACAAACTTTTGGTTTTATTGTTGTTTGCTAATAGATTTTGGGCAACTGCACACATTTTTGTAAACATTTAGCTTTACAAAAAGGGTTTTGTGTAATACGGCTATTGACTGTCAAAAGCAATTCACAGTTGGTAATATTATTTCTCTGACACAGATAGTATTAAAGCTTCAGGAGGAGATGGGAGTTCTTTATTGGGTCATCTTATAGAGCTTTAGAAATAAATGAACCTGTGTTATTCTCATCTCCATTGTGGCTACAATGGCATAGCTACTCCATGTTCTTGGAAATTCTGAAGTTTTATTAGGAATCATTTGTTTTTGTTTTCATAAAATTGGCTCATCCTAATGACTTCATGATTAGAACCAAATTAAAAGAGATCAATTAATCCTCATGTGTGTTGAAGCTACTCTTTAGATTGTAATCCAAGCCTTTAATTTTATTCTTTTGTGCCAGGACAGGCCTGATAATACCAGAGGCTTGCTGACACTGCAGAGTGGTATTTAAATCCAAGCTGACATGAGTTTCATTGCAAACCTTGTGCATAAAGACAGTCTTCCTGGGCAAGAATTTAATGTTGGACTAAACAGCTTTATAATACACTGACTGTTTTGCTATTGTATATTTTATATATGTTAGGACTCAAACATCCATCTGGTTACCTCTTTTGACCTTTTTTTTTTTTTCCTCCATTTGTGACAGTCGGATTCAGGATTTTAGTAATGTGAGGGCACAACTAATATGTGACTTAGCTGGAGGAGAGATAGTGGCACACTTCTTGAATTTATATGCATTGTAAGACATGTCAGGCAACAGTAAATTAGATAATTTTTCCAGTGAAACAATCCTAGTATGAATTCTTCATTTGCTGATACATGCCTGCCTGCCTGTCAGGAAAGTCAGTGTAGGAGGGAAAGGAAAAAGAGGAATGTGATCTTTCTACAGGCGTATTTTATTGCCCATACAAGCTTCATTAATTGGCACTTTATAACCGTAAGCTTTGCATAAAGGAGCTTCTGACCAAAATACTAAGTAAACAGCTTTGTGAGAAAATTAATATTTTACTCTGTGACAGGTTTTAAATGCATATTGAATAACATGTATTTTTCTCTACTTTGTTTTCCATAGCATGTCTTTTGTAACTTCAGCTGTTACCTATGTTCAAAGTAGAAACCGCCTGGGTTTTGGGGCATAATATTATGTGCACTGCAGAATAGATATGGTTGCAGTATTTTTACTCCCCTTCCTAATTTATTTTTTTGAGCCTTACACCCAGCTGATAGATGTTTGATGCCTAAAGGATTTCCTTTTCTCATCTGGCTTGCTTGTTGACATGTGACAGAAGGAAATTGCATTGTGTGCTTGACATGAGGAAAGTGTTAAGGGTTGTTGAATCTGGTAGCCTGACAACAGCAAGGTGCCTGCAATTTCATGTCTCCAAGCCCCAGCTGGAAGTGAAGGAGCATGTATTTCCACATACACAATCACATGTATATGGCATGTGTACAGAGGGGCAGCCACGCAGATCAATGCAGGCAGAAACACTCAGCTGTTGTCTTGATTCTGTCTTGAGCTGGTTCGTCTTCCTAAAAAGTCTCTTGAACATGTCTGTTCCACACCTTTTGCACTGTGAGTAGATCTTCCCAAATTATGTTTAAGCCAAGCTAAATAAATGTGATTCATACTTCTTCACCTAGGCATAAAATTTTCTACTCTTCTGTCCTGTAGATACAGTATGCTGAGGTTTCAGGCGGTAGGTAGTAAGAGGAGTTTGTAGATCAGACAATTGCTATTTCTGTAGTTTTGGTTAAGGCAGAGAGAGAACTGTTGTCTTAGAACTGTGAGAACCAGGAAAAAACAGATGTTGCACAAATATGTCAATTACTCTTTCTTGAGGTAATAAAATTTTTATGTTCCTACCTTTTTTCTCTTTTCTGAAAATACCTTGCTGCTGTTTCTCTCTATCATTCAAGTGATACTTTATTCACATTTTGCTGTTGTTTTTCAGCCATTGAATCTTCTTATAATGTTTTTGGGCTATGTTCTTATGCTATGAGGGATCTCAAAACTTTGTTCGTAAAGAAAGTTGGATAGGAGAAGAATATGAGCCTTGTAGGAATGAAAATATACTGGATGGAAATTTGAGCTATTGGACAACAGATTTCAGTTGCTAAGGAGAAATATGTAAAGGAGAAACAAAACCTAAAATGAGCACAACAGTTAAAGATTAATATGTGGATCAAAAGGTATGAAGAATAAATTTAAATTGTCTTGGACTGTCAAATGTGTGTGTGAAACGTGGTCTCGATTCTTTTCTGGAGAGAAACTGAGGTCTTATGAACTAAATCACAGATTTTTCCTATTTCAAAGTATTTAGTTCTTCAGAAAATGTTTTGAGGGGAGGTAAAAACTACTTGTTTCTGCTTATTTTGAAGAAGAACTTCTGGACAAAGGTGGTGAAGAGGCTGGTAGCTTGGCTGTGTTGGCATGATCTAAGCAGGAACTAAGGAATGAGTCAGAAGCTCATGGAGGAGGTGATGGGGTGAGACAGAAGTGGGGTTGAGGCAAGAGTACATTACAGAAGAGATACTGATCTGTAATCCTGCAGCTCAGAAGCATGTGAATGTGATTATTGTGGGAGGTGAATGGGAAGTTGCTGAGGGATTTAAAAAGGCATGTTTAATTTAAATGATAAAAAGAATAAAACATTTTTACTCAGCAATTCAGCTCTAAATATAACAGCTGTTAGTTTCCTGCATATTGTTTCTTTGAGTGATTTAGGAGAGCATGTAGGCTGCCAGAGCCATGCATGAGCAAGGTTCCCAAAACTAATTAAGGTAGATGGTCCCATTATGTCAACAGACTCTGCAAGGTGCATCCTCTTGCAGATCAAGGATGGGATTAGAGAGAAGGGTCAAAAGATGAGGCACTAAAGCAAATAAATAAAAACATCAGATCACTAAGGCAAATAATATCTTGGAGCCATTTGTGTAAGAATAATCCTTACCTACACACAGAGAAGAAAATTCCAAAGTGAGGTGGCTGAAACTGTACTGATTTATTAATATATGGGCTGAAACTGCAAGGAATAGCCAGCTAGTGGTCCTGAGCATTAGAGAGATAAGTTTTGGCATTTGTGTTTGTTTGTTTGTTTTTGTTTTTTTTTTGTCAGATAACAAGATAACATATGGGAAGTTCAATCTTTCCATATGTGTTAGAATTCTATTTATGAGTTGTGTATAGCTCCTAAAAACCTCCTGTAATTCTTAGAGTGGTCCAGAAATAACCATATCAAAGGCTTTTGAAAGTCAAGTTAGTTCCTTCTAAATTGTCACATGATGAGCAATAAATAGATCAAAAATCCCTAAGGAGCACAGGAACACATAGGAATAAATAGTTTTTACTCTGTCAAAATGGTTGTGATATGTCACAAGCTTCCAAAGAAGGATGGATTTTCTTTAGCTTTCAGAAGTAGGCAGCAAAAGATGTAGGTGATAACTGGTTTAAGGATTCTTTTTTTTTCAAGACCAGACAGAAATAGACAATTTCACTGCTCTCTAGCTAAGCTGGATATCAGGCTAACATGATTGCAGATCAGATTTAAAGTTGAAAAGTGTAAAGTAATGCAAAATTTTAAATACTCCTACATATTGCTATGTTTTACATTAACAGTTTTTCCTAGGATAGAATAGCATACTGTAGTCACCTTAGAAAAACTTCTGACCATTGTGAAATAGCAACTTTTAAAAGAAGTATAAAAAATGGCAATGCAGCATCCATATATCATTGGGTAAATCTGATGTTCTTACCTGTAACACTGTTGGATGGTTTAAAATATGACAGAATATGGGAAAGGCTTAAAGTTGGTAAAGATATGCAAAAGTTAGCATTTAAGAGAGGGAGATAATTCAGGCCTTTTTTAGATTAAAAAAAGATGAGATGAATAAACAGGGACCCTTTTTCTTCCAGTATCTGTTTCAAAGACTCCACATGCCATTCTTAAGGGTAAAAGATTGAGTTGTTTACTTATGCTGAAAAATAATAAGCTTTTCTTTAGGATACCTAGAGAGGAATGCACTAAATCATGCAAGTACATATGCGTTGTTGTGTTGTTATGTGTAGAGTGGATGTGTAATGAGGAGAGCATGTTGCTGCAAAAGGAATGAGAGCAGTTGTCTAGGATGCAGAAGGTGAGCAGTGTGCTTTTCTAGCTGCACTGCTTGTTTGGAAATGATTACCTGTGAACCCTGGGTTACCATTAGACTGTACTTCAAAGCAGGTATTTTCACACTCTAAGGTTTACCTCCCTAAGTAGGTGAGAGCATATGAGGATTAGGTCTGGGCTGAGTTCACCTATTCTGTTTTCTTTCATCCTAAGCTTCCTCTCTCCTTTTGCTTGGAAGAGGGAAAGGCAGAAGAAGGGATGATTCTCATGGAAGCAGAGCAGTGCTATGAAGCTTCATTTCAGTAAATACTGGGTTTAAGCACATATTGGGAAAGAGAAGAGGGCATAACAAATTCTGTCTTGAGTCAGCTGCAAAACTTGCTACCACAATGACTTAAGAGTGTGGGAGAGAACACTGACTGGTTGCAGCAAAGATAGACAAAAATAGTTCAAAGAAGAGCAATGTGCCCTTGCAGCCAAGAGGGCTAATGGTATCCTAGGGTGCATTAAGAAGAGTGTGGCCAGCAGGTCGAGCCAGCAGCCCTTCTACTCTGCTCTATTGAGGCTTCATCTGGAGTATTGTGTCCAGTTCTGGACTCCTCAGTTCAAGAGGGACAGGGAATTACTGAAGAGAGTCTAGCTGAGGACTATGAAGATGATTAAGGGAGTAGAACGTCTCTCTTATGAGAGATCTGAGGATTTTTAGTGTGGAGAAGACTGAGAGAGGATCTGATCAGTGTGTACAAATACGTCAAGAGTGGGTGTCAGGAAGATGGGTCCAGTGTCTTTGCACATATGTCCAGTGACAGGATAAGAGAGAAGGGATGCAAAGTAGAATACAGGAAGTTCTGCCACAAAACATGAGAAAAAACTTCTTTACTGTGAGGGTGATGTAGTGCTGCAACAGGCTCCACAACAGAGATTGTGGAATCTCCTTCTCTGGAAACTTTAAAACTCACATGAACGTGTTTATGTATGGCCTGCTGTAGGCGAACCTGCTTTGACAGAGACTTTGGACTAGGCAATCTCAAAAGGTCCCTTGCAACCCCCACCGTTCTGTGATTCTGCCATTTCTTCCTCTTTATCTTCTATGCCTTTCCAACTCAAAGCCTACATTTCTGACCCACCAACTGGAGCCATAGCTACTACCACAATATTACAATTTCCTTTCAAACCTGAAATACCTGGCTCTTTTCCTGTCATAGCCCTAACTGCAAGGCACTGAGTACTATTATTCTCGAGTACTATTATTCTCAAGTGAAATTTGTTTTTAATTAACTAGAAATGCTGTTCTAAAAGGTAAGATGTATCCTTGTGATTCAAGAGCAAGCAGTTTCTTATGTTTCAAGAAAATATTCCCCATTGTGGCTGATTTTTTTCTGAACTGTGAAGTCCCATGCACTCTGACAGTAGATGAAGGTGGATGTTCCTAGACTACCTGGAGTGAATAGACAAATGGTTTGTTGTATTTTCATTATTATCATAACTTAAGATTGGTCATGGAACTGTTAGGAAGAGCTCAGCTTTTATGCCAGAAGGGTGTTTGACTTGCAAAAATAGGATGGTAAGAACACACAAATGAAAAAGCAGGTAGAAGGAAACTTGGAGGGTTTTTTTTTAATGCTTTTTTCTCTTTAGAAATCAGGGATTTTACCCATCATGTGAACATATATTTAGCTGAAAACTAATAAAGTTCTGCACTAGCCTGGGAAATATTTTTAACTTTGTTTTATAGGCCATCTGGGATTGGGATTCTATTTTGAGAAGTATTAAAGCAGCAATCTTACAAAAATGGTGTGACCTAAGAATGTAAATAATAATAATAGTAGTAGTAGTAGTAGTAAACAGAAATATAAGGCATTGGAGAGGAAGTTTTTCACTGTGAGAGTGGCAGAGTACTGGAACCAGCTGCCCACGGAGGTTGTGGAGTCTCCTTCTCTGGAGATATTCGAGAACCGCCTGGGTGCATTCCAGTGTGATCTGTCCTAGGTGACCCTGCTCTGGCAGGGGGACTGGACATTCTATGATTCTATGATGACAAATGGGTAGGTCTTAAGTGACCAGGACTGTGATCACAAGTTCTCTGATTCTAAAACCTGGTGCCTTCATGCTGCCTCAGTAGGATGTGTTTGCCCTTTAACTAGACATTTATGAAGAACTTCTGCCTTCTCAGACCCAAGCAGCTTGTACAACTTTTCTGAGGCTGTGATCTTTAAAATCATCATGTTGCTAGGCTGTATTAGAGACTCTGCTCTGTCAAGTTGGATGAAAGCAGCTGCTTTTGTCTCAGCTGTGACCTTTACTGTAGGCATGCATGTATCCATTTCTGTGTATGACCATAAAGCTGCCTGTGGTAAAACCTAAAAGATGGTCCTTGTCAACTTCAAGTGCAGAGGTAATCTGCTTGTTTTTAATGTATTCTATGCAAATGAAAACGTGTGCCTACCCACCTCCTTGTAAAATTCAAGGTGATCATTGTAATACAGTAAATTAAGCCACTTAAGGAGGAGACTCCATGTTTGATCTCTCTTTCTTGCAAGTAGATTCAGCAGTATGTTGCTACATATAAGGTGAAATTTATGGAAGCTAAATAAAGGCTTCTTTAAAAAAGTTTCTGTTTTCTGGATGTTAGCCATGCTTTAAATCATGAAATGTATTAAATTTTCATCTGAAAAGAAACTTTGAATGAGAGTCTGGCGATGCCATTTGCTTTGGGAATTCTGTCCCTATATACCTGAATTTTATAAGCACAACATCTAGATTAAACTGAGCCTAGTTCCTTTTTTGTTTTGTTAGTTTTCTTTTTTGGAGGAGGAGGTATTCCCCTGTCACATTTCTAGGAGAATATAAATATGATATGCTGTAGGAAATTGCATATGTAAAGATTATTTCAAAATATAAAAGCACAGCGGTACTGCTAAAAGCTTGGTTTAATCAAATGTCTTTTGAGTCCATTGAAGGGCCATTTATTGTACATTAGATATTAATCTTGGCATCTTTGCATTGAAGATAAGCACTATGCTCACAAAACAGTTGTACTTAATGCTGTTTCTGTTGTCCTTTGTTCTTGGATTTGTATCACCATAAAGCTTGGTAGTAGGGATGCATCTTCTGTTCTAGAGAACAGAATAGAGAAAGCAGAAGTTCATAATCTACTACGACAGTTGTAGTGCTGTTTCTTCTAGCACAGTTAGGAGTCAACCCATATCTATAAGATTTCTAGAAAATATGCGGTTATACTAGGAGAATAAGCCTTGCTTGTTACACATCAGTCCATCTGTAATGTAAAGAAAACCCCAGCAAACCAAGAAACAATTCAATGTCCTCCCCCCCCAGACCCTACAGAATTGTCTTTTGTACTTCAGGAACATAGCAGGTGAATATTTCAATTTGATAGTCAGCCTTTTACATCTCAGGTTTTAGGGAATATTTTAAAAATATTTCTGTGATGGTGATCTTTGGTATAGCCAAACTCTGTATCAGTTGGTGGGATCTGAGACTGAGGTTGGTCTGTTACTGAAGGCATTAGATGTTCATAAATCCTATAGCTGAAGCATGTGAGCTAAAAGCATCATCTTCTTCATTGATTATTTATTCAAGTCAGCCCTTAGAGAAAGATTGAAGATCACATAGTGTGAGCTATGTTATCCTGCCTACTTAATAATGTCAGCTTCTTTTAATCCTTCTGCAGGGAAGCTTTGTGTATTATTTGACTGGCTAGCACTTCATCTCCCATAGTTAAGGAATAAATTGTCCAGTTTCTTAATGACGAAGTATGAGCAGCAAGTGGCTTTGTTCAGACTCTAGTTAGTCTTGTTTAAATTATCCTGTCCTAGGAAATTGTGAAGGTATATTTATGCAGCTGCATAATCTTTTAAGCACATAATTACACTATGATGAAGGATTCTGAGCTTTTATTTTAGATGACTTACTGTGCATATACTTAAATTTTCAGTGACCAAGCTTCAAATCAAAACCACTGTTTCTATCAAATCAAAATGTCTACATTTTTTTTCACTGAAAGAAAAATTGAAAATTCTAATTACAATTATTTTAGGTTCAACAGTGTTTCAGTCCAACTGAGACAATGTTTCATTTCTATTTCCAGTGTACTTTAACACAAGAAGAGGATGTGAAAGTCTAAGCTGACTATTAACAAAAATAACTATCAGTGTAGAAAAATCAATCTGTCTCCCTTGTGTGTAGGCTCTAAGCCAAAATGCAGAGTTACGTGGTGATTTTGACACTGTTCTGGTAGAGAAGATACAGGAGAATGCTCAAGCCAAAGACCACATTCTTTTTTCCCCCTCATAGACCAGGTGGACACCATGAATTATAGAGTATTACTTGATTAAAGTGACCCTACTGTAATTTTGTTTGCTTCCTGAATGTTTCCTCTGCACTTCAGCAACTCCTAAATGCATCCAAAATACCTCCCAAATTTTCTCACATACCTTGTTAAAAAAAACCTCAAGAAATCAACCAAAAGCTCCACTTCTACCTTAAATGTTTTATATAATAATCAGTAGTTCATTCAAACTTGCCTTTTAAAGTGATGTCTCTTCTAAAGTAAATTTTTGAGCAAATCAGTTATTTCCTATAAATTGCATGTCACTAACTAAAGAGGGTTCTTAAGTACAGATTATGATGCTACTTGAAAAGAATGGGTTTTTTCCTTATACTCCATTTCAATCTGGTAAGCTGCTTTCCAAATTGGGAGCTACTTAGTATTTTGTAGATTGCGTCAGCCATTCAAAATATTACATTACCATGTTTACTTGTTTGTATTCTACTGAAATTGTGCTCTAACAATTTGTATCTACTCGTCCTGGGTTTGTCTAGAGTAGGGTTAATTTTCACAAGAAGCTGTGAGGGGTT
>VWZI01000522.1:1377-11879 GCA_013396835.1 Psilopogon haemacephalus
AAAAAAAGAAGAAAACTGATAAAAAAAAGATTTCTAAGGTGGCAGGACAACCATGGCGTAAATTAAAAGGAGTGATTCCAAAGGGTTCTTGCAATCAATAGAATTGATTGCCATAGCCTGTTATTTAAACTCACACCTATCAATTTTTGTGCTTCGCACTGGCTACACTCACAAAATGCTTGAACTCTGGCAAATTGGTATTTTTATGTGTTGTCAGAAGGAGGGAAATTTCAGGTTAATAAGAGGGCGAAAGACTTGGTTGTGCGGCTAAGCAATGGTGCGGCTAAGACTTTGTGAACACATTGCAAGGCACACAGTTTGGCATCTCTTCTTTATGAGAACAATATTGCAAAAGAGTCTTCTTGTCTGGCAGCTTAAATGGTCCCAAACATAAAACAAGCTCTGGAGAAAAGGATGATAGCAGTTGTCAGTGTCTTCACGACCTACACTGTGCATAGCATAGCTTTGTGCAGGATGCAGTTGATGTGTTTCCAGACATAAGAAATACTACAGAGATCAGCAGTGGATTTTGGTTTTTTTGTTGTATTTTTTTTTGCACATGGGAGCATTTAATAAGTACAGACTAATGCTCCATAATATAGGAAGACAGAATTTGTTGTGATGTGTAGTGCAGTGACTTGATTCTTTGGGAGGTACGTAGAATCATAGAATGGTTTAGGTTGGAAGAGACCTCAAAGATCATCCTGTTCCAACCCCCCTATTCCATAGGCAGGGACACCTCCCACTAGATCAGGATGCTCAAGATCTCATCCAGCCTGGCCTTGAGCGCCTCCAGGGAGGGAATAATTATATTCTTTTGGTTTGAACAATCTGCATACAATTTAACCTGTAATACCTCATATTAAATTAAATTCCAATACCCTTCTGTTATGTTTGTTGTAAAGGCAAATTGCCTGTCCTGTTGGGAAGGCTGTCTTTCAATGCATGAAATCTCTTGTAAGTAACAGTATAGTGATGGACCCACAGTGTTAAACACACCTAGGTACAAACCACTAGAGATGTAGAATCACAGAATGGCTTGGGTTGGAAGGGACCTCGAAGCTCATCCAGTTCCAACCCCCCTGTGCCATAGGCAGGGACACCTCCCACTAGATCAGGTCACTCAAGGACTCATCCAACCTGGCCTTCAACACCTCCAGGGAGGGAGCAGCCACAACATCCCTGGGCAACCTGTGCCAGTGTCTCACCACCCTCACTGCAAACAACTTCCTCCTAACATCCAGTTTCAACCTCCCCTCTGTCACTTTAAACCCATTCCTCCTTGTCCTGTCATTACAAGACCTTATCAATAGTCCCTCCCCAGCCTCCTGCTGCCTTGGCAGGGAGTTGGACTCAGTGATCTCTGGACATCCATTCCAGCCTCTAAGGTTCTGCGATTCTGTGACCTTACACAAATTGGAATGTAACTACAAGACAAGTAGGCATGAAGTCCATATTTTTCACTTAGTTTTCCAAGTAATACCACACACACAACATCATCTTTATATCTGCATGGTTTGCTACTTATCCTAGAGCAAACTGTTATGGACAAACAGAAATCTAAAATTGGATTTTGTGCAGTTCTGGAACCCCAACACAAGAAGGACATGGATGCCACCAAGATGCTCAGAGGGCTGCAGCAGCTCTACTATGAGGACAGGCTGAGAGAGTTGGGGCTCTGCAGCCTGGAGAATAGAAGGCTTCCAGAAGACCTTGGGGTGGCTTTCCAGAATCTGAAGGGGGCTATGGGAGGGCTGGGGAGGGACTATTCACAGGGTCTTGTAGTGACAGGATGAGGAGTTATGGGTTTAAACTTGCAGAGGAGAAAGGAAAAAAGAATATGTAGGAACTGGAGAAGGGAGAGACAGTTACAGGCAGTTCTCATGTGTGCATCAGCTTCAGCCCAAACAGCTGTTCAGATTGGGTGCAGTGGTTTATCTGGCTAAGGTGCAGGTGATTTGATTATTAACAATAGATTATCAATTATTATTAATAATTTCTCTATGAATATTAGTTTTAAAATATTTTTTCAAAATTCGGGAAAATTCCCTGAGATTCTTTGGATGTTCTGTCAACAGGAAACAATTACAGAAAAGGTATTTATAAACATGTCATTAAACAGCTTAAACAGTTTTAATAGTCAGAACTTGGAAAATAGGTACCTGGTATCAGGGGAAATTCTAACTATGCCTGTGGAATCTGTGGCAGGGCAGGGGACTGCCCCACCAGATGTTTGAATGGGGTGCGAACTGTGGCAGGGCACACCCAAGTCCACTGCCCCACCAGAGGTGTGAATGGGGCAGGAAAGGGTCTTCCTCCCTCCCCACCTCTGTCACTGGAGGTTTGGAATAGGTGTAAAGTGCCTTCTCCCATCCTCTGTGGGCTTGAACAGGGACGGAACAAATCGCCCCAGTATATATATGGCAACTGGACAGATTGGAGTAAGACCTGCGCTCGGACCCCTGCACAGACCTGCACTTGGACCTGAACTGGGACCTGAACGGATCTGAACATGGACCTGGAGACAGACCTCACACGAACCTTGCAGGGACTTTGAGCTGGACCTTGAGGAGCATCCTGGCTTCTTTCTGCAAGACCTGTCTCTAACGGTAAACTGCAGCCATTGGTGGGAACACCACGGAGCACCCCTGGCTTTCCCCTGCCTTGCTTCACTATTGTGGCTTCGTGAAAGCTGTGCCTACAGCGATCTTGGACTCTGGCAGGCACTGGACTCCAGACACTGCCATGAAAGAGACAGTCTCCCATCTGTAAGTAGGGCAAAGCTGTTTCATGCCCAAACCTTTCAATTTTTCTGATTTTTCCTGAATTACAAGAAAAGGCATCCTTGTGAAGACTTTTCCCGACCGAATTAGAACCCATACTTAAACCAATTTACACACAGATTGTGTGTGGGGCTTTTGGAAATTATAAAAGCTACATAATTTATAATTTCTGCCTCTTCAATCGCCCACAATCAATTCAGAGTCTCAGCATGTACTCACGCAATAGATACAAAGTTTTTCACAGTAGAGGAGGAGGAAAGAGTTGTCTTGCCACTGGCTGGTGATGTGAGCTGCAATGCATGCTGCAAACACGTGGCTGCCGTGAAACAGCTGCGAATAGACCTCCAGTCCTGGTGAAAGCAGCAGGAAAGAGAGACAAGGGCTCTAAATCACTCCCCTTAAATACACTATTTTGGAAGTGAAACTGGCCAACAGGCACTAGCATCCATTGTCTTGGCCAGTGAATTCAAAGCTCTGTGCCTAGGTATCCATCCTGGCACATTGAGGGACAGCACAAGACGTCTGACTTAGTGGTGCTAAGTGCCTAGCCCTCACAGCTTTGCTGGGATCAAACCCTTCATTGTTTTGCTCAAATCCATCAACTCCTGGACCTGCAACGAGAGGAGGAGAGCAGGGATTCGAGCTAATATGGCAGGATTTATAACCTACCAGGACAGCAGGGAATGCAGTCCAATCTCCATGGACAATCTCCATGGACAAGCCCTCAAGATGAGGAAAGAAGGTTCCCAGTTTCAAATCTCTCATGCTTGCGTCTGGAACCTCCAGTGCTGACCATTGCTAGGTCTGAACCTAGCCTGTGCTGGTTTGAACTAATTGGAGAATTTGAGTGAGAAATTAGACTATTGGCTGAGAGAGGAAAACACAGTATGGCACTTCACCCAGAGCTTTACTGAGAAAGAAAAAAAAAAAGTTGTTTTAAAAGTTATAACCAAAATATAGATAAGGCAGACGGTTTCAGACTGCTCTGGGCTGTGGCTGCTTCTCTTGCATGGTTCCTTTGTCTCTCTGCATTGGTAGCTAATGCTTAATAATTCTACTAACTTCCTTACTACTGCTAATCTCCCTGGCTGATCTATCTCAGCTTATCTGCAGCATCAACAGGGGATGAGATAAGATTGGGGAAGGGGGGGAAAGGTGGTAGGGGGTGGTTGGTTACCCCTCTTGGGGATTTTGGTCTCTGGGAGGGCTGTGGTGTTTCTGTATTACCTTTTCACTGTATATATCTGTAAGTATCTGTTATACCTTGTAAATATCTGCTTGTATATTGTGCATTGCTGTAAATATAAAGCTTCATTTATCAACTTCCAGTGTTTCTGAGTCCTAGCCAGGGTTTATATCAAAAGGTGGGGGGGCAGGGAACTGTGAAACCACCACATAGCCTGAGTCTCTGTGGAAAGCTCTGTCCTCCTACCTTAACTATGTGTCACCAAGCGTAACTGATGGCACATCTCCATCAGTAGCTGCAGAGCTGTGTGTCCATCTTGCACTCTCTTGGGGCCTGACAGATGCAGAGCTGGCTCCCATTCTGCAGAACAGCTGCACAACACTCCTACAGTGCCGTTGGTCCTAAAATGAAAGTCTTGAAACGGGTGAAGTGTATCACAGAATCACAAAATTAACCAGGTTGTAAGAGACCTCTAAGATCATCAAGTCCAACCTATTACCTAACTCTTCTACTTAACTAACCCATGGCACTAAGTGCCTCATCCATGCCTCCTTTTAAAAACCTCCAGGGTTGGGGACTCCACCACCTCCCTGGGCAGCCCATTCCAATGCCAATCACTCTTGCTGTGAAGAACTTCTTCCTGATCTCCAGCCTAAACCTGCCCTGACACAGCTTGAGACTGTGTCTTCTTATTCTGGGCTCACCTTGGGCTTAACTACATTGTGCTGGTTTGAGGCTAGCTGGAATACTTTTATGAGAGAATTAAGATTATTAGCTGTGAAAATAATAGTGATGTTTATAGCCCCCATTGCTTTTGCTGAGAGATATAAAATGCCAAAAAAACAACAGTTTCTTAGTCTGTGTCTTGCTGCTTGCCTTGCTCACTGCCTCTGCCTGAACCTGTGTAACCCAATCGAATAATTTTTTTCTAACCCCTTTTTTGGCTTTGGTATCTCATCTTTGATCTCTCCAATTAATCACTTAGAATCATAAAATCACAGAATCATAGAACCACAAAATCACAGAATCAGTTGAGGTTGGAAGGGACCACAAGGATCATCTACTTCCAACTCTGCTGCCATGGGCAGAGACACCCTACTTTAGATCAGGCTTTCCAGAGCCTCACCCAGCCTGGCTGCAAACACCTCCAGAGATGTGTCCCAAACCACCTTCCTGGGCAACCCATTCCAGGCTCTCACCACTCTCATTCTGAACAACTTGCTCCTCACATCCAGTCTGAATCTCCCCACCTCCAGCTTTGCTCCATTCCCCCTAGTCCTGTCTCTACCTGAGAGCCTAGCAAGAAGTGAGATGATGTTAACTGGGAGCCCTCCTGGACAGTCTGGCTGTTTGGGAAGGGTTTTGAGTTTCTGTATTACTTCTAACTTGTATATAATTGTACATATCTGTAAATATTGTGTATATATCCCTGTACATTTGTGCTGTGCTGTAACATACATCTTCATCTTACTGCCAGACATCTGAGCTGGTTTGGTGATTCAAAGCGTGTGTGGGAAACGCCTTAAACAGTGTCAGACATGCTCACAAGGGTTCCTCCCAAAGCCATCCTGTTTCTGTGTGCTGTTTTGAGGCTAACTGGAGTATTTTAATGAGAAAAAATAGATTATAGGCTGTGAGAACAAAGGTGATGCCTACTTCACTCATAGATTTGCTTAGATATATGAAAACAAGGACATAAACATAGGTAAGGCAGTGTGGGTCTGTCTGTTGGTGTCTGCTGATGTCTGCCTCTCTGTGGTGGTTTAGCAGTTACCTACCCCCCCCACCTTTTGAAATAAACCCCAGCTTGGACTCAGAACACAGGAAGTTGATAAATGAAGCTTTATATTTACAGCAATGCACAACATACAAGCAGATATTTACAAGGTATAACAGATATTTACAAATATATACAGTGAAAAGGTAATACAGAAACACCACAGCCCTCCCAGATACCAAAATCCCCAAGAGGGGTAACCAACCACCCCCTACCACCTTTCCCCCCTTCCCCAATCTTATCTCATCCCCTGTTGATGCTGCAGATAAGCTGAGGTAGATCGGCCAGGGGGGATTAGTAGCAGGAAAGAAGCTAGTAGAATTATTAAGAATCAGCTACAAAAGGCAGAGACAAAGGAACCGTGCAAGGAGCAGCCACAGCCCAGAGCAGCCTGAAATCATCTGTACTATCTATGTTTGGGTTACACTCTTAAAACAAATTTTTTTTCTTTCTCAGTAAAGCTCTGGGTGAAGTGCCATCCTGTGTTTTCCTCTCTCAGCCAATAGTCTAATTTCTCACTCGAATTCTTCAATTAGTTCAAACCAGCACACTCTCTCCCTGGCTTCTTCTTGGATCTGTGTAACAAAACTAAACATTCTGCCTCTACCTCCCCTGGCTGATCCTTTCAACTTACCTTGCACATAAGGCAATGTTCTGAATTATGCGAAATTGGTAATCGATATTAATTTTGATATCCAGGGAAAGACTGGGGTTGGAACTGGATGGCCTTTGAGGTCACTTCCAACCTAGATCATTCTATGGTTCTATGATTCTTTGTTTGTTAATAACTATGAATTTTTTTAATAAACATTAAATCTCGCCAGAAAACAATGTTGGAAAAACAGTGTTTGGATACTTGTACACATGGGTAACAGGCAAAACTAGAACATGTTAATAAATAAGTAGCAAATGCAAACATTAAAACTGGAAAGGGGGAATGGAGCAAAGCTGGTGGTGGGGAGATTCAGATTCGATGTGAGGAGGAAGTTCTTCACCATGAGGTGTTTAAGGCAAGTCTGGGTGAGGCTCTGTCCAGCCTCCTCTAGGGTAGGGTGTCCCTACCTATGGCAGGGGGATTGGAACTAGATGATCTTTGTGGTCCCTTCTAACCCTGACTGATTCTATGACCTTAATGAGAGACTTTGAAATATTTACTCACAAAATCATAGAATGATTTACGTTGGAAGAGACCTCAAAGCTCATCCAGTTCCAACCCCCCTGTGCCATAGGCAGGGACACCTCCCACTAGAACAGGTCACTCAAGGCCTCATCCAGCCTGGCCTTGAACACATCCAGGCAGGGAGCAGCCACAACCTCCCTGGGCAACCTGTGCCAGTGTCTCACCACCCTCACTGTGAAGAACTTCCTCCTAACATTCCATTTAAATCTCCCCTCTGCCAGTTTGAACCAATTTCTCCTCATCCTGTCATTACAAGACCTTGTGAACAGTCCCTCCCCAGCCTTCATGTAGGCCCCCTTCAGATACTGGAAGGTTGCTATAAGGTCTTGAAGCCTTCCCTTCTCCAGTCTGCAAAGCCCCAACTCTCTCAGCCTGTCGTCAGAGCAGAGGTGCCCCAGCCCTCTGGACTTGTGGCCCTCCTCTGGACTCTCTCCAGCAGTTCCATGTCCTTCTTGCTTGCCCTTATTTGTGAGGAACAAGTCTGGGCAAGTCTTGAACCCTCAAAGTGGGTGTCTGCAAACATTTTGTCTTCTCCCTGTGCTCTGCCTCCTCCCCCCAGCAGAGGGAAGGGACCATGGGATCATGCCTGGGCAAGACAGGACATGGATCTTCCATGACAGGCAGATTCTGGGATAAGGCTGGAGGGTGAAAAGGAGGTGGAAGGGTGGTTTGGAGCCCCTCCTGGAGTCTCTGATTTCTGGAAGGAGGTATTGTGCTTCTGTATTACTTTTAACTTGTATATTTCTTCATATAGCTGTAAATACTTGCAATATATTGTAAATATCTGATTGTCTATTGTGTTCAGCTGTGAATATAAAGCTTCATTCCTTAGCTTCCAGCTGGCTGAGCCTAGTCTGGCTGAATTTTGATTACTGTGTGCAGTTCTGGAGCCCCCAGCACAAGAAGGACATGGATCTGTTGGAGAGAGTCCAGAGGAGGGCCACAAAGATGATCAGAGGGCTGGAGCACCTCTGCTCTGAGGACAGGCTGAGAGAGTTGGGGCTTTTCAGCCTGGAAAAGAGAAGGGTTTGAGGAGCCCTTATAGCAGCCTTCCAGTACCTGAGGGGGGCCTACAGGAGGGCTGGGGAGGGACTGTTCACAAGGTCTTGTAATGACAGGACAAGGGGGAATGGGTTCAAACTGGCAGAGGGGAGATTTGAACAGGATGTTAGGAAGAAATTCTTCACAGTGAGGGTGGTGAGGCACTGGCACAGGTTTCCCAGGGAGGTTGTGTCTGCTCCCTCCCTGGATGTGTTCAAGGCCAGGCTGGATGAGGTCTTGAGCGTCCTGATCTAGTGTGAGGTGTCCCTGCCTATGGCACAGGGGGGTTGGAACTGGATGATCTTTGAGGTCTCTTCCAACCTAAACTACTCTATGATTCTATGAATTAATTGTGTGTGTGTGTGGTTAACTCCCAAACCATCACAATCTGCCTGATGGGCGTGGAGGCAAGAGACATAAGCCCTATCTCCATCCACCTAGGTCAACGTGCCTCTCATGTGGCCCTGGAATGAGGAATGGTTACCAGGTGTGACACAGTGCAACTATTTCACCTAAGGGGCTGCTTTCCTTTGGTTGCTTCTACTTTTTTTTTTGCAGAGTTAATAAAAATACACAATTTCACAGGACTTAGGAGTCCTTTCAACTTTTCAACCAGTGGTTGAATACTCTCTGGATGACATTAGGATTATGTCTCTTGTTAGCAGAGGTGCTGCCAATGCAAAGAGGCTGCCCCAAAGGCCCCCAGATATGTTGTTTTTAAAGTGCTTGCAGTAGAGGGAAACTTTGTTTTGGTTTGTTTTCCACTCCAGATAAAGCCTCCAGTGGTCTGTTGAGATAGAAAATGCTGCCCTGCCAGGCTCAACATTTCCACACCCTTGAGAAATCTGAGATGCTGAGATTTGGGTAGTGGAGTAAAGAGCTTGTCTGAGCCACCACAGACACAGATCTCCGATTCCAGGGACACCCAGTGGGCTTATGGCTAATGTAAGCTGATCTTCAAGTGTCATCTGCTTTGTCACTCTTTGTCACAAGATGTGCCATTTTCAGAGGCCAAGCTATTCTGCTGGAAATGAAAATGCTTGTTAAGACACTGGAGAGTAAATAATATATATTAAGCATTATTTTTTTTCCTTTTCCTGACAAAAGAAGACTTATTCTTTGATCAGGTCAAATCATCCTCCTCTCATCAAACATCAGTATTTTGAAATCACCAAGACTGTGTATCTCTCTAAAGCCTGGAGAAGAAAGGATTGAGGAAAAAAAAAACAAAAAAACAAACCAACAACAGAGTGATGTCCCTCAACAGCAAAGAGCAAATGGCATTAAATTTTCCAGAAGATAATGACATTGACTTCAGAGTTCTGACTACACAGGGTCTGATGTTCAGGTAAGGCAAATAAGGCAAACATCCTCCACCTGTGAGTGACAGAGAGTTTGATCCTGATCCAAGTTTCTTCCAGAACTGTGTTAATTTACACACTTTAAAAAAAAATAAAAATTAATATTGTTGTTGTTTGTTGGGATTTTTTGGGTTGCTTGCTTTGGTTGATTTTGCTTTTTTTTTTTTTCGAGGTCTGGATTCTCTGTTTAGTTTTGTTGTTTGGGTGATGAATAAAAGAATTGTAAGGTTATAAAAATGCCAACATAGAATTAAAAAACCCCAAACTATTTGTAGTAATCTCTGAGATTCCTTGTTCCTTGGCATTTTCAGGTCTGATTAGTTGACTAAATTAATCTACCTCTGGATGCTTAAATGCTAAAAGTTTACCCTCATTTGGAATTGGGTTGAAATTTAAGACTGAAGAGTTGGGAATATATCCCAGACAATATATTGTGAACACGGGGAAAGAATATTTTTCTTTCTTCCTTGTCAGCAATATGGACAGAGGAATCAGTGCACCCTCAGCAAGTGTGGAGATGGCACCAGGCTGTGTGATACAGTCGACTTGCTAGAGGGCAGGGATCCATCCAAAGGGACCTGCACAATCTGGAGAGATGTGCCCAGGCCAACTTCATGAACTTCTACAAGGCCAAGTGTAAGGTCCTGCACCTGTGTTGGTGCAATCCCAAGCACAACTCCAGGCTGGGTGGAGAATGGCTGAGAGCAGCCCTGAGGAACAGGACCTGGGGGTCTGGGGTGATGCAAAGCTCAAGATGAGGCTGCAGTGTGAGTGCAGCCCAGACAGCAACTGTGTGCTGGGCTGCAGCAAGAGCAGTTGTGGGCAGCAGGGCAAGGGAGGGGATTGTGCCCCTTGGCTCTGCTCTTGTCAGACCCCACCTGCAGCACTGTGTGCAGCTCTGCAGCCCCCAGGACAAGCAGGACATGGAAGTGTTGGAGCCAGTCCAGAGGAGGGCCGTGAAGATGCTCAGAGGGCTGCAGCAGCTCTGCTCTGAGGACAGGCTGAGAGAGTTGGGACTCTGCAGACTGGAGAAGAGAAGGCTTCCAGGAGACCTTATAGTAGCCTCACAGTATCTGAAGTGGGCTACAGGAGGGCTGGGGAGGGACAATCAACAAGGTCTTGTAATGACAGGATGAGGACAAATGGGTTTAAAGTGGCAGAGGGGAGATTGAAA
>VWZI01000523.1:15787-26643 GCA_013396835.1 Psilopogon haemacephalus
AAATTTGAGGTCTTCATCCATGACTTTGGGAGACTCAATCTTCTTTTATGGCAAATAAATTTATTACAGTATTCTGTCTTAAATGCATACTTTTAAATATCCTTCAGAGCAATTCCTGTTTTTCACATGCTCTATATTATTTGGTAATATTTCCCTGTTTTATGTAGGTTCATTTATCTATTTTAAGAGGAATAAACACATTTTTCTTGCAGTAAGTAACTGGTAGAAAAAGACACATTAATAAAAAAAAATCTACTAGAACTACAGATTGTTGATCCTTTTTTTCACAAAACTCAAATAAAGATTTTTACCCAGCTTCCTATTGACTGTTCAAAATTATGTATTTCAAAATAAACTATGATAATTGAAAGCCTCAGGACATAAAAGGCATGTGGATGGAGTTTCAAACTAACAGAGGAAATGTATGTAATGTCCATGACAGTGTTTCAGTTAGTGTCCTGTGAAATTCATTTTTCTGCTGACTTGAGCTGGCTGTTGTAAAGGGGTCATTGCTTTCAGTGGAAACCCATGGTGGTGTTTCCACAGATGATCAGTTCAGTGAAAATGACACTAAAATAAAATATTCTTGATAAAGATGGAGAGATATAACTTCACCTGCTTTGATTTGTAGTTTAACTATAAAAATTTCTAATTATGCCCAGATGGACAACTACCAAAAGGGAACCTTTTGGCTGGCCAGTTGGATGGGTAAAGGTTTGGGCATTTTGTGGGAACCTCTTCTTCACTGCTAGCCACTGGGAATGCATTAAAAAAGATGGAATGATGTTGAATTTCCAAGGAAAAGGAGCCTTAAGCATTCAGTGACATAAGCAGTGCAGTTATATCTCTGTAGTTAACTCATCCTGCATGTAGTAAAGCTGATATTTAATACTTGGCTTTATTCCGGCTTCCGAGAGAAAACTTAAGGAAGATTAGAGCCTTAAATTTCAATTTACAAGTTTTTTTGCTGATATTTCTCTTCATCTGTATCTTTGCATATATCCATACTCTAAAGGATAGGTTTATGAAGCAATTCATACTTATAAAGTAACCCAAGAGGCTTGAGTACTCTTAATAAGCTTTGTGTATTGGTATGCATTATATTATACAAAACACCCAAATCTTTTGGCTGTTACAACTGAAATACACATTCTGCTTAGACTATTTTTGTTTAAAAGGTTTATGGGGTTTTCACTTTCTTTCCCTCCTCCCATCTCTTTTCTCGTTTGTACTCTGTGCTTGAGGCTTCTTAAGGCAAGCTGAGAGAATAATCTGCTCACTTCTAATTAATTTCAATGGGAACTGTGTGGCTAAACCCCTTAGTTTGAAAATATCAGCCAGTTTTTCACCTGCACAGACTATCTTCTGTAGTTAGAGAGACTTAATTTGTCTTTTGTCTAACCTTACACCTATTCTGCACTTGTGTCAGTAACTCCATAAGGCAATGAGCAACAAAAAACAGGCCCAAAGGGAGATGAGGAGATTAAGGGGTTTTTTTTAAATGGGTAAAGTAAATGGTTTTGCTTTTTGTGCATCTTATCTACATGTGGTGGCACTCTTGACTTTTCTCTACAGAATTTCTGTTCTGTAGAATACAACCAGGAAATAAAGATCTTGGTGTCTTGCCATGTCTTTAACAATGGAAGGAAGGTCACAGTGGGTTGACATTTATTTAGATATTTTTAAAACGTAGTACCAGATGAGATGATCCAGAAATGTCAGTACATTTAGCAAAATTCTTTCTGTCATGGTCAAAGTCATTGTGATTTTTTTTCTTATTTCCTTTCTCCACCTGTTTTTTTATCACCACCTTCAAGTCTAAACAGAAAACAGTACTGCATTGATCCACACTTTCTCAACATTAAGTGGGAGAAAGACCAGAATTCAAGTCCCCAAATATCTCACCGTCTAGAGAAGAGCCTCTGTCTGAGTGGCAGAAGTAGGGAAGGCATTGTCTTGGCTTGGTAGGCTTTTTGCTGTATCATTTCTGGTGTAAACCACTCATAGCATCTTGGAACTGCCTTTCTGAGAAGATTCCTGCAGCTTGGAGCTAAGATTGCAATTTTCTCATCTGCTGAATGGATGAAAAAAAAATTCCTTCTGTAGAGAAAAAAATTAAAAGTGTCTGAGCAATGTAGAAGTCTAAATCCCATCGAATGTCACATGAAATGAAATTATCAAAAGCTCTTTTATTCTCAGAGCTTATACTTGTCAGATGAACAGTCTGCCATGGCTGTCACAAATCATCTCTTCTAGACCCATTTTCACATCTAATTTCCTAATAGGGAAAAAAAAAAAAGAAAAGGAAAAAAAAATCAGCAGAATATAGTCTGTGTTCTTTAAGGGGTAAGCTGGTCAGGAAATAGTGTGTTTTGTTAGGTAGACCTCACACAGCTCTTCAGCTCTAATATGCTAAAAGATATTCTTTTGGTCCACTTGACCTTTTTGTTATGCAGATATTCTTGCAAGAACATTGTGGCAAATTGAATTTGCCTTGACACTCCTGCTCCATTCTGGCAAAATGACACAAAATCCATACTGTACCCATTAATGTCAGACTAACACATACTTGTTGCTGCAGGTTTTACTGTTATTGCTATTCCCTTAGCTTTCCTTTGTACCCCAAGGTACACGCCTAAAAATATGTGCACTTTGTGACTCATAAGATATATTTGGCCTGTGCACAGGCAGGTAGAAAGAGGTAGAAAGGAAAATGGTGGCTGAAATGGCCATGGAATAATCTGATAATGACATAAATCTGCTCCTCTGTGACCTACAGAGATCATCACGGAATCATAGAATGGCTTAAACTGGAAGAGACCTGAAAGATCATTTAGTCACAACACTCTTGTCATGGAAGAGAACTGCTGGAACAGGTTGCTAAAAGCCTTATCCAGCCTGACCTTAAACACTTCCAGGGATGAGAAGTCCACAGCTTTTCTTTGCAACCTGTTCTAGTGCCTCACCATCCTCATGGAGAACTTCTTTCTAGTATTTAATCTAAATCTACTCTGCTCTAGCTGCCCCTATTCAGTCCCTCTTCAGCTCTCCTGGGGGCTTCTTTTAGATACTGGTCTTCCCGGAGCCTTCTTGCATTCAGGCTGAACACCACTAACTGGCTCAACCTGTCCTTGTAGAAGAGGTGTTCCAGCCCTGTGGTCACTTCTGTGGCTTTCCTTCAGATGCTTCTCAGACTTACATTGCAACACATATTTTCTGAATATAGAGTATCTTTCTAACTTCTAAAACCTATTTTCTCCAGAGAAACTTACTTCCTCAGACACAGCTAAGCTAATTTGGTTCGAAGTATTCCAGATAATGTGCAGCCATTTGCTATGAGATTAGTCTGTTACGTTCTTAGGTAGATTTTGGTTCTTAATACATCCTGTTACAAGAAAATTCTGCAGTTGTCCTTGTGCATTTGCTGCAAAGTCTAATTTTAAATTGCATCACCTTTTATTGGTCAATACTCTGAAGTTTATCTACTTAGCATTGCTTGTCAGAAATAGCTGCTTGCCTGTTTATTGATAATATAATATAATGAATGTCTAATTATCATCTCAGTCTCCTAATAAGACCAAATGCTTTATCTCTGTATTTTATTGTTCCATTTTCTTTACATTATCTTCAGTTGCTGAGATCTGGATAAAAGTCAGCCTGTGGAGAGTCTTTATTGTAAAGATTTCATGTTTTGGTGTTTTGAGAAAAAAAACCCACAAAAACATAGAAAATATTTTATAAAGAGTTTAGGAAAGAGCTCCTAATGCTCTCAGAAGTATTGTGGCATCTGGATTCTCTACCTGTGCAGCTGAGGTATTTCAAAACAAATGAAAAATTAATCTAGTTCCTTGATAATTCATCTGTCATTATTTGTGAAATAAATAATTTTACATTAGTGGAGAATGATAATTCATGAAATGATGAGATAAAGCAGATGTCTGCTTTCACTACTGCTTATAGGGAGTTAATAGCACGGCTCTACAGTATCACTGAAGAGGTAAATCATGAACATTTATATGTGCCAAATAACTAAATGCATGTATTCAAATAAATGAATGCCAACAGGCATAGGACTAGCTAAGTGTCTGATTATTTTATGTGCAAGTCTAATTTTTGTACACAAACATGCTGATTTTTTTTCTGGCTTTTTTTGTTTTTTCATGCAGAAGCCAAGTGAACTGGTTTAAAAATATAGTCTCTAGGATTAGTGTGATACGGACATATACTAATTTCTTGGTCAACAAAAATTTCAAAAATCTTTGAAATTTTTCCTATGAATATAAATATTTCTAGGATAGTTTTGGACTGATCATATTGTGAGGGAGGCTGGCTGATCCTGGGAACATGCTGTTGGATGTTGCCTCACACTTTTGAGTTTTTGTTTTCTCAGTAGATATATGTACTTGATTTCAAAGCAAATGTTCTCCTTCCCTCATAAACTACTTTTTACATTGAAGATAATATTAAGGATACTACACTTTGATTAACACTGAGCAGTAACTAACCCTTCCCCTAGAAATGGTATATGCAAACCTAAGAATGCGTGCAAACTGGCTCATGCTTGAAAAGACAGATGGAAATAACTCATAGAAATATAGTAAGTTAAAATATATCTAAAGCGTTTACTTAATGTTACAAACATTGAGTTAATATTAAGTCTGTCAGGCCAAGAATCTCTAATAAAATATCTACACTGCAAAGAATTTCTCTAATTGTCTATTAAAATGATTTAGTAATTACTCAGACATGAAGTCTGAGTACTAAGATTGGGTGTCAGAATGACTTATTCAAACCAGACTTATTTTTTATTATGACTTATTTTTTGTTGCCACAAGAGAGAGATGGAAAGAAGTTAGAGAATCCAAGACTCTCGGCCTCAATATCTTCATCAATGACATGTCTGAAAGAATAAAGTGGACCCTCAGACAGGTTGCTGGTTATACAAAGCTGTGAGGAGTGGCTCACACTCATCAGGCTGTTTTATCTTTCAGTGAGACCTGGACAGGATGGAGAGCTGGGGGAGAGTACCAAAGACAAGTGTATGATACTTCATCTAGGGAGGAATAACTCCCTACACCAATACAGGTCAGAGGCTGACCTGCAGGAAACCAATTCTGCAGAGAAAACTTGGGAGTGCTGGTGGACAATAAATTCACCATAGGCGAGCAACATGCCTTTATGGCCAGGAAGGCCAACAGTCTCTTGGGGCACATTAAGATCAGCGTGGCCAGCAGGCCAGGGTATTCTCCCCTCTACTCTAGCCTAGTGAGGACTCATTTGGAGTCCCAGATTCAGTTCTGGGCTCCCCAGTTCAAGAGAGACAAGGAACTACCATAGACAGTCCAGTGGAGGGTACAAAGATGCTATGGGGAGCGGAGTATATCTGTGAAGATGCAAAGCTGAGAGACCTGGGACTGTTCAGCCTGAGAAAGAGTAGACTTTTTATTAGTATCTAAAGGGAGTTTGGGGATCCAGAGGATGAGGCCAGATTAATTTCAGTGGTGCCCAGTGACATGTCAAGGGGCAATAGGCACTAACTAGAACCCAGAAGGTTTCATCAGGACATAAGGAAAAACTTTGCTATGAGGGTTCCAGAGCCCTGGAGTGGGTCGTCCATAGAGGCTGTGGACTCTCATTCTCTGGAAAGATTCCATTCTCACCTGGGCATTGTGATCCTGGGCAACCCCTGCCCCTGCTTTATCATGGAGGTTGGACTGGATGGTCTCCAGAGGACCCTCTCAACCCTCCACCACTTGGGATGCTGAGATTTTACAATTCTCTAAATTTCTTCTGGGCAGGAATGGACAGGAACAATCGAAACTTGATTTACATTATTCACCTGATCTGACAGATGCAAAAGATGTTTATGAAATAATAAAAACTGTATAATTGTAACTCCATTAAGAGATGCTTACATCAATGCATACAGTATACCTGGAGTGAAAACTCAGCTTTTTATCTATGCTGGTGACTCTCCTGGTAGGGCATAAAATCCTGCCAAATCAGTTCAAACCCCTCCTCTCCTCCTCCTGTTGCAGGTCCAGGAGTTGATGGATGTGAGCAGAACAATGGAGGGTTTGGCCCCAGCAAAGCCACGAGAGCTGGGTGCTTGACATGTGACCAAGTCAACTGCCTTATGATGCCCATCAAGTGCTGGGGTGGACATCTAGGGACAGGACTTTGAATCAGCTGGCCAGAACAATGGGTGCTTGTGCCTACTGGCCATTTTCACTTTCAAAATAATGTATTTAAGGTGATGTTTTAGAGCCATTGTCTCCTTTTCCTGCTGCCTTCCACCAGGACCAGAAGTCTGTTCGCAGCTCCTTCATGGTGACCATGTGCCTGCAGAGTGTTGTGCAGCTTGCACCAGCAGCCAGTGGAAAGGCAACTCCTTCCTTCTCCTCTATGGGTAAACTTTGTATCTATCACATCAGCAAGTACAGGATAAGACCCCATAGGTGCAGTTAGAATTTTCCCAGTTACCAGGTTCCTATTTTCCAAGTTCTGACTGTTTAAACTGTTTAAATTCTTTAATTCTGTGTTTNCTGAGGAAAAAAGCTAGAAAAAAAAAATGAATAAACCTCTAGCAATGTACTAGCACTTTCCTGTTGCTCAGGATGGTACAAACCCAGGATCGAAGGATGTGAGGGAAAAAAAAAAAAAGAAAAGAATTATTCAACTGCTCCACCACCAGCATAGTCAACAGCACATTAAATACAGCATGTGTTTTACAGAGCTGGGCCTGTACTTTCAGTTTACCCTGGACAGTGTATAGAATCATAGAAACACTAAGGTTAGAAAAGACCTCTAAGATATATCCCCTCTGTCAGATAAATTATGAGGGAATGTGCAGAACTTCCCTTCAGTACTTAGCAGAGTGCACATTGAATGCATCTGGCTGTGTGAGGCTTTGTGGTCTGTGGAGGCTGATCCCGGAGCAGCTGAGGTGAAGAAGAGCAGATGGCTAATCTTTTTGATATTAAGAGGATGCAGCTTTAGAAAAGACACAGGCACACACACAAAACTCTTCAAGTTGTAGAGCTCATTTTCTAATACAGTGAGGAAAAGTTACAAATGCCTTCTGAAGTGCATTATATGCATCCTTGGATGTATGCACATGAAGATGAGTACATAAATGCCTCCTGAGGACATGTGGCATCATCCAGCTGCCACAAGCTGGAAGGTTCTCTGGCAGCAGCAGGGAATGCATTACCATCCTGTGTCTTCATCATCTTTCCCTAAGCATCTGGTCACTGCAAGAGACAGGGCCCTGGGCTAGAATGGACCCGCTCTTGACCATTTTCATGCCAGGCTATGTTTGTAGAATTGATAAATGGCTCGGCTGCTCTGAAGTAAGTGGAAGATAAGGCAGGACATGCTGTTGCAGACCAGGTGTTGTACAGCAGCTGCAGCATGGCACAGCCTTCTGTTCTAACTCTTTATCCATTCTCATGCTGAAGTCTCTTTGTGAAAAGTTCCCTTTCACAGATACTTTTCAGAAGGAACAGTAATTTCACTCCTGTTGATAGCTGTTGGTAAGCAGTGTTTGGATCTAACTATGCTTTACCTTCAGAAATTTTCAGGCCTCAGAGATGCAAAGTTTGGACCTGTTTGTGTTCAAACACCTGACAATTGCATTTTTTTCCAGAGAGGCAACAAAGTACAGTGTACCCTTTGCCAGCTCATGGATTTTCTTCCAAATCCTAGCAGTCTCTCTCCTGAAACTGTTTTGGCTCTGTTACTAGAGTGTATGCCATCCTTTGACAAAGTTTTGCCTGGTCATGGATAACAAATTGAGCAAAATCCATGCACACTGTTTTGCATTTGGCATAATAATTTAGACATCAAGTAATGCTGTTGTGAGTGTAGTAAAGAAAATTCTACACTTTTGTTTTCTGAAATTAAATTATTCTCTTTATTTCCCCCTTAATTTGCAGGCTCTGTTTTCAGAATGCTAACTTTGAACAGAGAAAATAGTTTTCAGTGTAACTGTTGCTTTCTGAAACATTTTTTTTTTTTTTTTGGAGTGGGGGNACTATTTTTCTATTACACTATATAATAATATTGTGAGGAATGTCACTTGACAACTTCATCTGCAGAATAGTTTCTCTGGTAAAGAAATATCTGATGTAGGAACAATAACCACTGTGACTGACAGCATCAGTTTCAACACAGTTTGGGTTTTGTTTTCCACATAATGAAGTATATTTTATTTTTATAGTGTCTATTTCAAGTAAACCTTGTTACCTAGTATAGCAGGACAGATGATTTTTTTTCTTTTGTCCTTTTGACAAGATTTTTTTTTTTACAGCATATAATTGTCTACTGATGAAGTAGTTTGGACCTGGAATAGCATGTGTCATCATGTAACTGTTGGTCAAAGTAACTGTTTTTTTTCTTCTCCTTGTTTTCCCTCTTGCACTTTACCATTAGTCTGAAGATCATTATTTTTTTCATGCCTGTAGCAAAGGCAAGACCTTGGCACTTTTCTCTTCCCATAGTTCTGTCATTATCCATCTAGGCCCAGAATTAAGTGTAACTGGAGTGGGGATGCAGTACAGTATTACCACACTAGCCTTTCACCTCTGAGACCAAATTTCACATACAGGTGTCAATTAGAAGTAATTTTGCTCTCCCTCTTGTGCCATTTGTCCACAAAATGAAAGCCACCAGACAGTCTGACCGGAACGTCCATCCTTTCTGGGTAGAGGCACTGAGTCTTGGATAACAGAGGTGCTGCATGGGTCTGGAGTTTTGCAGGGGCAATTCACTATAAACTTTGTGCCATGCAACAAAGTTTTTCACGCTTAGGAGCACAAAAGTCACTCCTTAGTTGGAGAGCAGTTCCATTGGAAGTAGAAGAGTTGAAGTCCTACAGCAATTTGTTGTGTGTCCGGAAAGCTTTAAAGCACATAGTCCTTTTTCTAAAAAAACTGTTTTTAAAGTCTCCTTGTTGTGCTGTGCTATTTCTAATCTGGAAGCCGACAGTCCCCGGGCAACAGAAGCAGAAGACAAAACCTCTATTGCAAGTTTGCTTCCCTGCTAGAAGCTGAGAGGTGATTACTGCTCAACAGCCAGCACGTAGGTGTATAAGAAACAATTATTTGTAGTTTCATTGTGTTCCTGCTGGTTCTTTTATTGCAAGAAATAATCAGGTGGCAAGCTGAAAATGAACAAAAAGGGAAGTACTTTTTCACACAGCTCCTAGATGTGTTGTACAGCCCATTGTTGTGCAGGGTATTGTGGAAGCAAAGGAATTGAAGAGGTTAAATTTGTTTATGTTTGTGAATGATAAATCCACTTGAGGCTACTAAATATGATTGGAATGCAAACCACATCCAGGAAGACCTTGAATTTCTCACTGCTGTAAGATGAGGTGGTGCACCAAGATTTCTCCATGCATCTCCTGCTTTATACATGCTGCCTCCTCCAGCTGGTGCTGGGGACAGGTTACTGTATTAAGCAGACCTTTGGTCTGACCTGTTATGGCAATTCTTTTGTTTTTATGTCTTCTGAGATTTATTTTTTTAATCATAGCTGTTGTGAACAATTGTATGAAGTAAAGCTTCTGATAGTTCCCAGGAAATGTGGGATCTGTCTAAGGAGCAAATTTAGCATGGAAAGAGTTCATTCAGAGGTGTTAAAATTTTATGGTGATAATAAACATAGGCACAAAGGTGATAGGATCATTTCCTGTTGTTTTTGCTGGGTTTCAGTGTCACAAAGCCTTAAGGTATTTTCATAATTTTTCTGTTGAGTTGTTTGCTTTCTGATTATGTTTGTTCTCAGTATCAAAAGCCCTTCATGCCATTTCCTGCAAACAGCAATATGGTCCTATAGAAAGTTATCACAGAGCTGGTTCCAGTCTTAATAGACCACTTACTGGTTTGGTTATTTATTTTTTTTTTAATATTTATTCCTGTTGAACCCCTAAATTATTTTTCTTTCCTGTTTTCAGAACAGAAAGAGCCCCAAAATGTCTTTGATACATAGCAGGCAACTTGCTTTTTCACAGATTTGTCTACACTAATTTTACTTTCATAATAGTTACTGACTCACGACAGTACATTAAGTTTCCTCAAAGCTATTATTGCCAGATTGTCCAAGAGACTTTATTACTTCGGTTTTTAAAATATGATACAAAGTAAAGTGGTACGAGCTCAGAGTTGTTCAAGCAGTTGCACATTAAAGTTCTTGTTTGCAATGACTTACTGCAATGTACAATATTACCAATTAATTACATGTAATTTTACTCCCCATCTGATTGTAAGCTCAGAGCTATTGGAGTCTGCACTGGCCAATTTAAGAAACCCAGTTTGCTAGTTAGAAAAATTTACAAATTTTATTCAATACAAATTAGGATTTCCCCTTTTTCAGTGTATTTGGTTTAAGGTCTTTCCAACTGTTTGTTATTTTTTATAGTTTTCCATACCCTCTCAGTAACAATTCCAGTAACTGTATCCACCATGTAGAATTGTTGGAAAATCTAAGGTCATCGAGTCCAATCTTCAACCTAAGACGGCCATTAAACCATGTCCTGAAATGCTATGTCCACATGACTTTTTCTGAACACTTCCGGGCATGGTGATTTCACCACCTCCCTGGGCAGCCTGACCACCCTTTCAGTAAAGAAGCTTTTCCCAATAGCCAACTGTATTGGGTTGAGGCTAGCTGCCCCCTAAAAAAGCCCAATAAAGACTCAAAACGATTTGGAAGTAAAAAGGGTAAACTTTAACAAAAAGTAAGAGGGAAAGGTTTTTTTTGACAGCAGGTGGGAGAAAGGGAAACAAGCTTTGGGATACGGGTAATAAGGGAAAAGGGTACAGAGACCAGGGAGAAGGGGGAAAAGGAAAAAA
>VWZI01000523.1:34190-45784 GCA_013396835.1 Psilopogon haemacephalus
GAAGGGAAGGGAAGGGAAGGACGAAACAACCAGAAAAACACACAAACACACAAACAAAAAACCCACATGACCCTAAAGCTGTAAATGTTGCTTTCAAAGTGGCTTCACTGAATTTAGAGCAATTTCACATAACCCTGTGCCTACACCAACAGTCTGTTGATAGGGAGTTTTTAGTGTAGTTATAAACCTCCACAAAACTTGCCAATTAGCAGAAAAGCATTATCTTTCTCTTGCCTGCATGGTGTGTCCTACTTACATTGCTGTGTTTAAAACAAATATGATAGCAAGATAATTTTATATGCTATAATTTTATACGCTATACTTTTACTACACCACACATACCTGTGTTCTTCCTGGTATTAAATTTGTGGTGAAAAGTCACTGAGTTGTTCTGTGGGTGTTCATAGTGCATTTTTTATGTGCATTGATTAATTTTACATTCTTTATTCCATAAATCAAGGTAATAATGAGAATTTTCAGATGTGCCACTGCAAATATATCTTTCACATTGCCTTTGTTCTATTTATAACCTTGTTTTTCTGTACATAAAGTGTTCTTATATACTGTAGAGTAGCTGATGTATAGTAATGGGTGTAGAGCTGTAAAAGTCTCTCTTGGCACTCTTAACATGGCCAGATTATTACCGTGTTCTCCGATTCAGCTAGATGTGTTCAAGGATCTTCTCTGGTCTGAAAGGTCAGCTGCTTTTAGTTGTGCACTGGTAGAATACTAATACTGTCCTTATTCAAATTACCTGCTACAGTACTTATTAAATTGATGGCCTTGTGCTCTAATTTAATACTGTCGTCGTTCAGAGGCAGGTCACAGCTGCACTCTGAGCTGAATTAGGTGGTGCTGAGGCAAAGTTCAAGAAGAAACCATAGTTTTGGGCTGCATTTTTCCACTAAATTAGCAGTCAGATGCAGTGTATAATTAATTAGCACAAACCAGGGAAAGCTTGTCATTTAATAAGCCTTTTTTATTTCCACATTACACAAACAGTGGGAACTGATCCATTAAGTGCCTAGCTATTAATGCTGTTTAATGTATGTCTGGTTGTTAAATTGAGATGTCTAGTTACATACGTTTAGTATTTAAGAGCTCCTCACAGATTTTTCAGTGTTTGCTGAGATTTTAAGTCATGTTCTGCAAATCAATAATGGCTTCATTAATGAATCTGAGCATTGCTGGTTCAGATACATGAATCTGAACCATATGGAAATGAAATAGTGTCTGTAGTTGCAGTAGCCAAACACTGTGGTATTTGTTTTGCTGTCCTAAATATTAACTATTCCACTTACACCATGCTGCTTATACTTTACATTACAGCCTTCCTTTTTCCTATAATCCTTGTTCATAATTGCCTAAGGCATTGTATAACTTTATCTCTTGAGTCCTATGTGGTATTAAATGTGCAGAACAATACATTTCAACAACCCCTTCAAGATGTCTGTAGGAGCACAGAGGAGTGTTGTCCTTAAGAAAAAGTAAAAGGGCATTATTTGAATCACCCATATTTTTTGACAACTATATTTCTTCACTGGATATAGCTATGTTCAGCTTAGACTTACAATATTCTAGAATATAAAGGTTTTAACACTCCGTATATGCTATAAGCAATGTGTTTCTAGAAGAAATGTATATTGGCAGTGAGTCATTAAACTAAGTGCCAAATATAGTATGAAATCTTGTCTGTTTTGCTCCAGTGTGTTTATTCCATGTGGAAAGTAGGGAAACATTTTTGTTGTTGTTTTGTTGTTTTGTCTTTATATATATATATATATGTATATATATATATATATGTATGTATCTATATGTGTGTGTGTGTTCTCTAATGAGAACATGGTGATTTGGCTTATTTGAAACAAATGACTCAAAACAAACCTAAACTATGGGCTGAAAACCAGAATGCTCTCCAATATTTCTGCCTGATGAAAGCAATGTCCTTGCCATATCAGAGATAAAAAACTATACCCTCTTCACAGTCTCTCTTGTCTGAATCTTGGTTGACTCTGCAGTTTCTCCAAGAGATCATTCAGTCTCCTTTTTGTCTGGGTCTTTCATTAGTATTTCAAACGTTCCTGTGCTGCTGTAGCAGAGTTAGCCCATTTAACACGTTTTTAATTGTTACCATGATGAAAACTTCCAAGCAGGTAAAACCCAAAGATGAACCTTTTTCTCTCCAAAAGCAGAGAATTCTGTCATATGTGCAAGACCTATCTTACATGTGTTTTTAGACACCAGTGGAGGAACACAGAGTTCAGAGGCAGACCTGCAGACTGATGAATCACCACCGCGTCTGCTCCTCTATGTGTCACCAGTGATAGAGGTCTATAGAGAGGGAGGAGAGTATCAGAGGAGAGAGACAGAGAAGAGTGCTGAGTGCCTAAAAATATATGAAATGAGTTTGAGGTTTACATGTTTTGATTTGCAAAAATCAAGGACACAAACATATTTTCTAAAAGGTATTTTGAGTTTGTTAATATTAAATAGACTTGTTTGGACAAAATACAGGATTTTAAATTGTGTTGATGGTGGTTGGAAATAATTAGTTGCATTCCCTAGTCACTGTAGCCAAAGGTTTCACATGCATGAAGTGGTAAGAGTGACATCACAATGTTGGTCTACCTAGTATGAAGTGATAAAATGAGAAGAAAGTCTTAAGTTCTGCCAGAAGAGGTTTAGATTGGATATTAGGAATAATTACTGAAAGAGTGGCTAGGCATGGAACAGGCTGTCCAGGGACATGGTGGAATCACCATCCCTACAGGTGTTCAAAAATGTGTGTAGACATGGCAATTTAGGAAATGATTTAATGGCCAAGGTGGTGTTGGCTTGATGGCTGGACCCAATGACCTTAGAGGTCTTTTGCAAATGAAGTGATTCTGTGATTCTGTGATCTTTCACTCACTTTGACACACCACAGAGACCATAATCAGACATCTTCTGTACTATGGGCTGGCAGTGTAGTCACCAAGTAAGAAAGGGCATTGTCTACCTAAGAACTGATAACTGGACCTTATAAACTTCAGACTGCTCATCATTCCTTTCAGAATGGTGCTCCTTTGTGCCCAGCCTCTCCTGAACAACTGTTTGATGGGGTAGATTAAGCTTGGTATGTGGGATTAGGTCACATCCTCAGAAAATTTCAAGGCTTCTAAGCAGAATGAAAACTGAATAACAATCTTTATGCCCTTGCATAATAAAAGGCTCAAAGCAGATAAATTTAAGGAGCTGACAATGCTGTTGGTGCTCTATTGTTTCCGTTTGGTTATAAAACAAAAAGACAGCAATACATTGATATATACATGGTGAAGGCCTATGTGCTGAGCTAGAGACTTCATTTATATAGATTTTTTTTTTCCAACAAAAAGAAAGTATACATATTTCATATGTCCTGGTTTTAAAGCTTTTTGCAATGTTTGTGGTAAAATGTACTGCAGATTTGCATGTTCAAAAACATCCTTGACAGCTATGGAAATTTTGTAGTTTGACAACTCCTCATCTGAGCTAAGGCAAACAAACAAGGCCAAGTTGACTGAAGTTTAAAATCTTCCTTAATCCTGGGGATGTGATGTCAGCTTGTTTGCAGTGGCATCCAAAAGCTACCAGTGTTGTCAAAAAAACTAATAAAGTTGAGGTTGCTTTGACTGAACTGACCTCAAATATGACGTGAACAGCTGTGTGGAGAGGGATGGGAGGTTGCAGAGGGATGCTGTCTATATGCATGTTTGATCTTCAGTCAGCATTATGTGTGAGCACAGTATTTTGATGCCTGAGAAGATGATAAGTCATCAGTTATGAAAGGAAGTAAGAGCATTCTGTATTTTTATGCTGTCTGTTTGCTCTGGCATTGGATGAGGGTCTCACTGTGGTGGGCACTGTGAAAAGGCAAAACAAATAACGTACATGTAAAGATTAAAGACTTCTTTATCCAAGCTAGGCAAACCATGTTGTGTTTGACTGATTCAAGGAGAGTTCTGGTTCTTCTTGTCATCTACATGATTTGTGGTGCTTGATAATCACACTGAAGAACTGAAGTGACAAGGCCTCATTCACAGAGAAGTTAAGTGTATGAAATGGTATACCAATACCATAGAAACGGTATTTCCTGGAAACCTATGCACTTTATATCAAAGGGGGTGTGTGCTTGAACATCTCTCATCTCTGGGGCCAACTAGAAACTTCTTTGCAGAATGTCATCAGTCAAGACCAATCTCCAACAGTAACGAGCTTTTTTGTAACAGCTAGCCGTCAATTTTTTTCGATCTGGAGATCACAGTTCAGTGTTTCTGTGCTTAATGACAGTAGGCAAAGGCCTGGTTTAGAGTACTTGTTCTGTGTGGCACCTAGATCAATGTAACCCAGCTGATGTGCTGCAGTGACATCACTCTTTTAAGGTGAGGAACAGTCATGAGGAACACTTATATTTGCTTTCTTTGAGCAAAAGCTACTGCCTCTGTCACTTGATCTCCCCATTACACCCCAGACACAAGTTCCTCTTTAATAATAGTATTAACATTTATTTGGCTTTTGTCATAAAGAATGACATATTTATATAACATTTCAGTTCAGAAACTGAAGCGAAGAGATTAAAAACAGACTAATGCTGCACTGTGAAACAGCTGCCTTTGACATATTCTCCCCCATCTGCTTCACAGGTGTGGAAAATTTGCAAGGCTGTTGAAGATGCCTGGAGTGAGGATTCGGGATGCTGAGCTCTCAGGTGGGCCCTGTGTATAATGATGTAGGACAGAGAGGGGATAGTCACCTGAGATGTGCCCTCAAGGGATACTTTGCCAGGCCTGTCAGGATGGAGAGAAGACAGCAAGTGAAATGACGGAGAACTGAGCAGGAGCTGAGCAGCCTGGAGGTGCAGGGCATAGCTACTTCTGAGTATTTTCTTGAGAGCCGTCATATTATAACTATGAGTAAAAGCAGGGATTTGGCTTACGGGGTGATAGTGATGGATTTAATTTCCTGTTTTAGACACGCTGTGGATAGTGAACACAGTGCAGAGAATAATGTCACTTTGCAAATGGTATAAGTGTACTGAGGAAAGAGGGTGCATTTTTTTTTTCATTAGAATTGAAAGTAAAGAGAAACATTTTTCTCCTAGATTGTCTCATGTGGTAACCTGCACTTCCAGCATAAACACATGCTTGAAGAAATTCTTGAGGCAAAAGAAAATGAGGAGGTAAACAATATGGACTATTTTCAATTCTTCTGACTTTTTTTTTTTTTTGGTAGGCTTCAACCATTTGGTTTTAATTCTTGTAACTCAACTGACCATGGCATGATATCATCTGAGTAATTCCTGAAAATTTGTTTTGTCATCTCAGTATGGTGTGGTGTTGCTTGTATCTTGCAGTTATACGAAAACCCACCTTTACTCTACCCGTGTGCATCTGGAAGTGTAAAGGGTCCTGCCTTTCCAAAGTCACTCCATGGGTTCATTTAGGAAGCCAGCCCTGTTCAGCATGCTGGCAGGAGCTGTTTAATCTTCTAGGTCAATGGAAGCAAACCTTTAACAGCTGGAGACTTCAGATCAAAAATTTTAATGGATTTGAGATGCACATATACATTCTCAACAGGTTGCACCCGAGTCCAAGAAATTCATTGCACACATTGCTGAAGGCCCAGAGGCAATTCTAGAAGGAAAGAATGCATCTCAAGATCTCGTGATAGCCTTGTTTTAACAAGGATATTTTTTGTTTAAATTCCTGCGGATTCAGTCCTGCTGGAATTTCCCTCCTGTAGGAGCCCTGAGCTCTTTTTTGCTGTCAGTGAGCTGCAGAGAAACACCAGCTGCCACAGTTCAGATTACCATGGGTGTTTCTTTAATTATGCACTTATTTAATATTACTAGAAAAATTACTGTTTTACAAATAACTTATCCCAGACTGAATTGTCTCAAACAATTTTTCATAAACTTTCTCATTATTCTGACCGTCTTTGACAGATGGCCTAGCAACATGAAGTCAATATTTCTGTTTTCTAATAATTAAAGTCTTATATAACTTTTGGTTTATTCACTTTTTGGAAGTTGATATATTCATAATCATAGAATGGTCCAGGTTAGAAGGGACCTCAAAGATCACCCAGTTCAAACCCCCCCTGCCATAGGCAGGGACACCTCCCACTAGAACAGGTTGCTCAAGGCTTCGCCCAGCCTGGCCTTCAACACCTCCAGGGAGGGAGCATCCACAACCTCCCTGGGCAGCCTGTTGCAGTGTCTCACCACTCTCACTGTAAAGAACTTTCTCCTAACATCCCATTTAAATATCCTCTCTGCCAGTTTAAACCCATTCCCCCTCGTCCTGTCATTGCAAGACTTTGTCAGTAGTCCCTCCCCAGCCCTCCTGTAGGCCCCCTTCAGATACTGGAAGGCTACTGTAAGGTCTCTTTGAAGCTTTCTCTTCTCCAGGCTGAAAAGCCATAACTCTTGTAGCCTGTCCTCATAGCAGAGCTGCTCCAGCTCTATCATCTTAGTGACCCTCCTCTGGACGTGCTCCAACAGTTGCATGTCCTTCTTGTGCTGGGGGCTCCAGAACTGCACACAGTACTCCAGGTGGGGTCTGAGGAGAGCAAAGAGAGAGAATCACCTTTCTTTGTCCTGTTGGCCATGCTTCTCTTGATGTAACCCAGGACATAGTTGGCTATCTGAGCTAATATCTTAGCTTTTTTTGTACTCTGATAATGTCACAGTTAAAACTCAAACTACAAGGCTGCCAAACCCCAAAGCCTCACACAACTGAAGAATAAACAAGAAAAACATAAAGGGATAAAAATGGAACAAAGCAGTAGAGGAGGACATAAGTCAGAACTAAGTAGCAGAGTTGTGATAAATGCTTTATTCATGATCAACTCACATATTCATTCATATCACACAGAGCTGGTACATGAACGGATATCCAGACTCAGTCTCTAACAGTCAGTATATAAAAGACAGCTAAATCCGCCTGTATAAATCTCACTGATGTTGGACTCTGTCACAGAGCAAGTATTTTGCATAATTAGCCTGAATACTCATCCACGTTTTCCAGGAGCCAGCTAGTTCACTGCCCTTACTGCAATAGGATGACATGACTATGAGTTCCTCACTGCTTAGCAGTCTTTGTAATTAGGCCTTTAATTTAATTGCCTAAGTATAGATCCAGAAGCCTAATTTTAGGTTTAAAAAAAAAAAATTATTTTTAGTATCTTATTAGGTATCAGAGTGATGTTGATCTGAATAGCCATTCTCTTTTCTACAACTTACACTTTTCTAACATTCCATCTCCAGATACCCTCTGCACTACAGTTTCACTGCTTTATGCAAAATAGAAATAAATAATATACAGTCCAGCAATTCCATTAAAGCTGAAGTATTTGAATCATTATATCAAATATTTATGCATATATATTTGTGATGTCCAGGAACATCTTTTGGTCCAACTTTGTAACCATCACCTTTCCTGGCTGTTTATTCTACAGTAAGTACTGCAAATATTCCAATTCTTTGCTGTGATCTTTCATCTTTTTGGAACAAAACTGTGTATTACACATGCTTTGGGCTTGTATGTAGCCATGAGAAAATTAATTACTGTGGAAACTAACTGTGTTTCCTGTGATTCTCTTTGCTGATAGTTCGTTGTGAAACTCTACCAGCAAATAATCTCTAAAACTGATCTGTGCAGACAGAAATAGAATTAATACAGCTCTTGCTCCATGGTGCATACTCATATGCAGTGGAGTCAGAGAATATATGTCTTTTTCTTAGATGTTCCTCTTATCTTCGAGTGCTGGCTAGATCTGCAGGCAAGACTATGAACTTAATGACTGAGTGTAACAAATTTTTTTCATCACAAACTGAGATCATCCGAGGAATTCTGGTTTAAAACAGATTAGAGAAAGCACCTTGCTCAAGTCAAAATCCAAACTTTTCTTCATAATGTAGAATTCTTCAGCTTCCTCCATTTATAAGTAGGCAAACAGTATTGTTTTGTTCCAGATGTTTTTGGAGATGGCCTTAGATGTCTGGAGTATGTTAGCTACTGAAGTCTAAACCTCTGTAACCAATTTTAACCAAAAAGTTTTTAGGATTTTCTATTTTGTACTATGACTTTAAAATCTCATTGGGAAAGGAAGGAATCAAAAGTTGTCAGATACAATGAATCTATTTCCTGTAATAGTGAACTATGTTGATCTATTTTTTTTTATCTATAAAGTTAAGCAGAGCCTTGACGTTTTGAGTCCTGGTTTTTGCAGTATACTTCCACCATCATTCAGAATTCTTACTGATATTTTTGGTTTTTCCTATTCAAAGAGCAGTCAAAGAGTGGAAAGACAAATTCACTCACTGAACATTTCACAAACCAGTTCACAATTTATTACATCAAAGATAGTGAACTAGTTGACTTGCAATGTAGATTCCTTTCTTAATACCTATGCCACCTCTCGAAAAATAAAGAGCTGAAGATTTTGTCTGTTTGGGTTTGGGGGGTTTTGTTGGTTTGTTTGTTTGTTTTTTGGCACTGATTACTCCTTTTAGTAAAAGAATACAATGTCTTACAATATAAGAATATAGGATTTCCCCCTTTAACTCACACCAAAATGCCTTTCTTCTATATCTGCTGTAATGTTATAGGAAACAGGACATTGTCACTTAAAATGAGTGAGAAGAAATTTCTAAATATCTGTAATTGGGGGGAGAGAAGGATGCTGAAAATTGATATAAAGGATTTTTTTTGCGTACTTAGAACTTAAAAAAAAAGGAGTAATTAACTGTTCCAAATATCCTCCCACTTATAATAATAGGATGTCTTCAGTCAAATTTGCAGAATTTATTTTATTTCACTAATTGATTGGTATATTCATCATTCAATGATATATTAGATAGAGCTGGATTCTAAATTACTTTTCTCTGATAAACCTTCCAATTAATNTTTCATTATATAAAACACATCTTGAATAAGACATTGCCGAATAATAATAAGGGGTCCTAACATGTTCAGAATTAGAACCCCTGACAAAGTCAAATGCATTCTAATTTAGAGAATGACCTCACCTAATGTCAATTCCAGGGTATCACACCAAAGGGGAGTATATAGCCCTCTCCCTTTTGTATATCTATTCCTAAGCTGTAAATTGTAAAGAAAAAAAGAAAAAAAAAAAAAAAAAAAAAAAAGAAGAAACAATTGTAAATACTACTAGTTACGTGGTCTCACATATTAAAGCCTGATTAGAACACAGAGCATCTGTGATTGTTACATTTTTATTCCACATTGTCTGGGCATTTCCTCACTTCCAGGCCTTATTAATCTGTCTTAGTATTTCTTTATTTGGGCAAGTACACAAGGAAATAAGTTATTCTTTAAAATGTATGTTAAATGATGTACTGTATTACATTTGCTTGCAATTTGCATTTTTTAAAATACATCCACCAGATTTCCTTTGCATAGATAGCATTTCATAAACCAAAGAACACTGATAATATCTGATTTAACTGACTTGCTAATACAAGGAGCAGATCATTTTAAATGGACCTTACATCTTTATAGGATGTTAGAAATGAAGACATTACTTCAAAATGTAGGTAATTATTGCCTCCTCTTTTATCAGTGCTATTTTCTGAGGTATTATCATAAGATAGCACTTTAGTATTAAGCAGGGCCTTAGAGTGGCAATAAATCAGTCCAACTGAGTCATCATTGTCCAAGGCATCTGAACTACTGAAATGTTGTGGATCCTACAGAGAGTGTGAAATCACTTGACCCTTGGCATTAACCTTTACTGAATGAATAGACACTGCTTTCCACATCGTGGAACAAAAGCAGAATAGTATTGATTAAACACCACATTCACTTGATATTAAATACTGGCTGAACTCACTTCTTGCTTTCCAGCTCCAGTGAGAGAAGCACAGAGCAGTGCTGAATCTCAGGAGAATGCGTGTTTGTAATTCAGGGCAATGTTTTCCTACAAAGTTTTCTTTTCCTTTTTTCTTTTTTTCCTTCCCAACCCCCTGCCACCCTCCTGCCCCCCCTCAGATCAATAACTGCAGCCATGATCAGCCATAAGTATGTATTGTCAATTCTGACCTGTGTACTTTATCACTTGGGGTGAGAGGTCACAGTGCTGTGACTAATAATGCCATCGTTCCAGGCATCAATTGTTTCCTGCCTGCAAAGCAAGCATTTATATATATATATATATATATCTATATAAAGCATATATATATGTATTTTAACTCTGCTTTATTATAACTCTTGTTTACCAAACCCCTCAGCTATTTACTTTGAAAGTCTGATTAATCTGCTGGATGGCATCTTATTTACAAAAGCTCTCAGAGATTTACTAAATGATTTTTGCTCTTGGCAGCAATGTGAGTTCCTGGGAACTTGGAAGTATCAAAGTGGGAATCTTGGGAATTAACTCTCTACCAATGTTATGGAAGAAAGCTGTTGCTTCATTTGATAAGTGAAAAAACAGAAGAAACAAAAACAGAAGGAAGGAAAACCAGAAGGGTTCTTTCAGTAAATTCTCCTGTGTTTCACATGAGGGCAGGTTCTGCTCTTGTGTGCATAACTGTAAGCCTGGAGTTGCTGGAAACATGCTCCTGTAGTGAGTAAGTCCTTCCCTGGTGCTGTTGATTCAATGCATAAAAGGTTGTCAGTGAAGGAAATGTGAAATACGGTGTAATGAATAAGAGCAGCTGCAGCAGCATCACTGTCTGTCTACAAGCAATGACCATTCCTGCCCTAAACAGTGTTCCAAAAACTCATTTGAATTTAATTTTTTCTTAAAACCAAAAGACTTCTGTGCTTAGCTCCATAAAGAATTACACATTTTAAAAGCAGGGTTTGTGTGATGCGCAATGAATTTGGGAAAGCTCATCATAAATAGTGGCCCACATAGGCAAGTCTAACATTAGAGAGTTCTTTCTTAGAGAGTTCTTTTTCAGTTCAAAGGATTTTGTTTCACTGAAAACCAGTGATTTTATCTCAGTTTTCACAATGATTTTCATCACCAGGGCTTCAATGAGTTTATATTCTGCCTACAGATACCCTGTGTGTGTAGGCTGAGAGTGCAACCCGTGTAGATTTTTGACTGGATATCAGCACTCAATCTGCAGAGTATGCTTTAGGGACATAAATGTCCATCCATATGAATACGAATTTTTTTTAAAAACAGAGTCGAAGCAAGTGGTCCCCAGGATCACGTAAATAAGACACACACACACACACACACAAAGAATGAAAAAAGGAACAAAAAGGAAAATCCATACATAGTCTGGTTCAATCTGTACAGAAAAGTAATTTTGTTTTTCAGAACATGGAAATATTGAACAGTTTGCTAGTAATAAATGACAATAATTATTATAATAAAAATAATAAATAAAAATTATTTTGTAAACTTATAAGAAACCTTAGGAGCATAAAGGATGGGAAATTTCTGGAGTAACTCTTTGCCTAACAGTCCTTTAATTCAGCAGTTTGCTGCTTCAGGACTTAACAGAGAACCTGCATGATGCAGTGTCATTGTGTTTCTCAGTCCATGCTCCTAAGATAGAGACTTTTCAGCTGAGCAGCCAACTTCCTGCTGTATAGGTT
>VWZI01000523.1:63116-73883 GCA_013396835.1 Psilopogon haemacephalus
GTTGAAAAAAAAAGTGTTAATACTTTATGACACTGAGGCCAGGCTCAGGTGGGAAGCTTAGGTACCTTGGTCACCTGTTGCTTGTTAATATGATATTTTTTGCCTACAAATGGTGTCTACTCACCTGCATTCTGTTTTCTGGATAATGGAAGTGATATACTTAGCTAAGTACAGAAAACATCCAAGCTCCAAAATGTGTCAGTCATGCAGTCTGAAAAATGACTGGAGTTGTTTTAGAAACGTAAGTGGGAATGCTCACAAGGAAGTTGCAGCGAGGCACCTTCTGAGCATAACAGTTTTACAGAGAAATGTTCAAACTGGAATTTGTTATTTAAAATGCCTTTTAAAAAAAATTTAACTTTTTAAAAGAGTTGATTTTCTGAGATTGTGATGTCATGACAAGAAAAGAGACTCAGCCAATGAATTAAAATTGTGAATTTCAAGGAGGATATACATAGCACATATATTTCTTGTTAGTTTGCCTGCAAAATGGAATTTGACTGAGAATTTCCATGGTTTGTAATATAGGAATCCTAAGATTTCCATCTGGAGAAGGCAAGATTTTTCCTTTATTATATATAACACATTCCTGATTTATGGCAATAAAAAAAAAAAATCTGCATTTCTCAATGAAGTCTGTAACTTCTGGGTTTGACTTATTTCATGAAATCAGCCTCTTGAAATTTGTGACATGAAGCACAGATCCAAATATATATAATGCAATACTTAGCAGAATCTAATGTGCTTTGTCAGAAAGCTGAATCTCTTGATTTTTGTGTGTGAAGTGATTATGGTGAGAGGGAATATGTTCAGACTACCCAGATGCAGAGAGTGGAAACATCAGATTAAAATGTGCATTATTTCTCTGAAGAGTTATCATGAAAATATTCGAAAGAGCCCACTTCACAGCCAAAACATATGCTTAACTTCAATAAATATGGGTTTTCCAGATTATTAAGATCCATCTAATCATCCTTTTTGAAGTTGGTACTTCTGATTACAACAGTAATTTGTTCCTAGTGTTGCTCTCAAGTACTGTGGACTAGATTTGCAGAAACAGCTTCCAGAAAAGTGCTGAGAGCCTTTTCATGTCACTGAGACCAACTCCAATTTTGTTTCTGATATTTCTGCAGAAGATTTTAGAACTTTTAATAGAGTGATACTGAAAAATTATAGGGATAGTATGCATTTAACACCTCTAAATTTGATTTCCACATATCAGTGTTTCACATCTCTTCATGGGAAAGTAAAGTATTTTTGAAATTAGCAAGAAACCTTATTTTTCTTTTTCACGACTTGCATACAGGTAGCACACAAAATAGCATCAAGATGCATCCACAAAAAGAGTATCGATATAGAGCAATCAATGCTGCAGACAATATCTTTTAAATCTATCATGCTGCCTTTTGCCCTTTATATTAAGTCAAAAGGATGGGGTTATAATGAATGAGCTTGTCTTTATACTCGGCAACATTTCTGTAGGAAACCTGGCAATATGACATTTAACGTGATTAATTCTGGGTTTGTAGCACCAGTTTATTTTTTTCCCATGAACGTACATAAAGACTTATTATTAACTTTAAAAATCAGATATAAGCTGAGAATATTTAGAAAAAGTTCTACTGCAAGACAGGCTCAAACCCAAAAGGCTAATAATGTATTTTCTGTAACTTCATATTTATCCTTTATTTCCTTTCTTTTTAGATTGGGTTTGCCAAAGTGAAAGTTCTTAGAATTATGAATGCAAGGTTGGTTCGTCTAAATCTAGCTTCTTATCAGACTTCCTATATTAAAAATAACAAATAACTGCAAGAAACCTCTAGGTATTGGAACAGAAAACTGTGCGGAAACTCAATGTTTTCTCCTGCTTTGTATCAGAAGGGGGCACTAGTGATCCATTACAAACAGGTAGAGTGACATTGCTTTTGTGCCATATTTAATGACAATAATAATAATAATAATAATATAATTTCTCCATTTAATATTGAGGGCATTTGTGTGCATAATTAAAATTATAAATATATAATGGTAATTTTAAAAGTTAAATAATTAATAGATTGGATGTAAATATTATACGTTGTCTCTCATTGTGTTTTTATATTGCTATTGGAGTCCTGTTCCTGCAATTCACTTACTGTCTGCAAGAATGAACTAATGCTGAGTATTTAATACCTGATATTGCTGATTTGTGATGTAAAGAGGTGAATTCTAGCCCTAAAGGGTCTTGATTATGTCAGTTAAATATATTCCTGGAAAAGGCAGATGTTCTTTGGAACACATAGTTATTAAAAAAAACCACTTATGTATGTTGAGATTTAAATTATTTTGTAGCTATTTCAACAAAGGAAATATGTTAAGTATTAATATAATAATGTTTGTGCTGTTTAATATTAAATTAAATAAGCGGTAAAATGCTGGTTTTAATTATGCTTACTTACTTTTTCTCTTTGGTTTATCTGATCCTGTACATTTTGGCAGACTTGTTAGTATTGCTTTGGCCTATAAACTGAGGTCAAGATGAGGTGGCTTTACCGTTTCATAGAATCAACTTTGGTATGTGAGCCATGCGAGCAAGAAAAAGCAATGAACAATAATAGGGTTTCTATTCTTTGTCCTCATTTTCTTGCTGTCTATAGGATAAAAACTGGCAGAGTGCATAAAACTGCAAAAAAAAAAGTCTGCAACGGCAGGAAAACCAGCTGAATTTTTGATGGGGATATTGCTGAGTGCTACTGAATTGCAATAAAATACCTACTTATTAGATATGTAGATGGCAGCATTTGCGAAACAGCATCTGCCCACAGGTAATTAGGAGCTCTTTTGAAATGTCCACTATTATTTTCATTTATAGAAATGAGGGTCCATGAGGAGCCAAATTTAGCACTCAGTAGACTTTGTCACACTCCAAAAATGAAAAACACTATACCTGTGTTTTGTTATGCTAAAATAGCTGCAAATACAGACTTTCAAAAAAACCCTAGATGTTGTTTAGGGCCAAATGATTTTCACTAAAATGAGTTGCAAATTATCAGCCAGTTGCTGTGTTCATTTGCTCAGGTGTAAATCCAGATTTTTCTTTGTTCAAGGTGCAACTAAATCCTAATATGGCAGGGAGAAGAAAGGTTCTCTGTACCATAAAGGCAGCTTCAAGGTATGTATTCATGAGTATAGGTGAGTGTTTTATTTGTGCATATAACCAAACATTTTTTAAAGTGCACTTTTACATGCAGGAAAATAGTCATTTTAGATCAGCCATTTAATCCAAGCAAGCACATACCTGACCTCATACCCTTGAATTTTAGCTGCTTTTATTTTAGTTTTCCTAACACCACCAGTCTTTTACTGGTGGTAATAGATAATAGAAAATTATCTATGAAAGTTACTGTCAGGGTGACTGGAAACTTTGTTTCCTAAGGTAGTGAACTTCCCAAGTATCTCTTGTCTATTGCATCATTCTTCAGTGAAACATATTTTATTCAAATATTTAATTATTTGGTTTTAAATGCTTTAGGTATCAAAGAAGGAGTTTTCAAAAGAGGAACCAAGACAAACTACCAGTGTAGTTTTTCTTCCAGCAGAGGTGATTTTTTTTTTCCTGCATCATCTCTCATCAGTGAATTCACTGTATTTTTATCCTTTTCAGCTATAATACATTGATAGCGTTAGCAGTGTTGCAGAAGCATACAAGTTGGTATAAGCTTCCGGCTGGTTTTGAGAAGCTGAATAAATAGGTGTATAGATTATCACTTCATGAATGATTGGGAGCAGTCTCCTGGTATTGCTTATAGTGACTTCCAGGTATTTTTGTTTTGATGAAACCAATACCTGGTCTGAAGCTTTACTTTATTACTAGCTCAAAGGCCTGCAAACTACCTCAGATTAATTCAGTAATCACTGATTTTGAGGCTTATTGGGTATTAGTTCAAAAGCCACCATTATGAACTGGTTTTGAGTTTAGTCACTTCAGCTGAGTTATTTATTTTTGGTACAAAGTTAAATATTAGGGTTGTATTAGAATTGACTTCTTAGTGAGTGCAACTTAATCTTCAAATAAAGAAAACCAGAGTTTTGTTCTGTATCTAAACTTCATCGCTTACAAAATGAGACATTTTTCATGAGAGGTTGTTTGTCTTCTACATTCTTTATTACTCCTTAATTTTGCTTCATTTAATTATCCCTGAGTGAACTCATTTGTATCTATTAATGCATAAAGTCAAAACTACTTAGGTTTGTGAACAATAAAAAAATGTACTCCCTATTATTCTATTTTTGCCTCTGCTGAATGGAAAAGGCATGATGATCATTTTCCAGCATAAGCATATATTGGTCCTTTTTGTACAAAACAGGCAGAGATTGTTCAGAGATGCAGAGACATGCCTGCATGCTTCTCCTTCCTCCTCCTTTCAGCTGAGCTCTTTCTCTAGATCAGTACTGATTTGAAAGTCACCAAATCAGTGACTCTGATCTTCTCTTTCCTCAAATTCTTCCTTCATAATTTTCTCAAAGATCTTTCTTGACAAATTTGCTTTCCAGTCCTGAAATCAAATCAGCTTCATGCCTATGAAAGGACAAAACCTGCAAATTACACTTATGTGTGCATACATCAATTTATATTTCTGGCACACTAAGTCCTTATTTGGTGTACTAAAGAAAGGGCAGTATTGATGTGTCCAAGATAACAGATTTAAAATTAAGACTCTTTCTTTAGCTTACTGGGGATTTACACAAGCAGATGAAACATCTGAAAATTGATACAGGTGGATTGTACTTAGTACATTACGGAATTTCATATTTCATCCAGTGAAAAGCACAGTTCTGTAGTGCTGAGTGTTGTTATGGCATCTGTAGTTACTACAGAGTCCAGAGCCAGGTAACCCTAGGACACAAAAGTCTGCTCCAGAATTTAAGATTAGATTAATATTGAAACTGCAAAAAAAGGACTCAAAGGAGGTATCTTACATGCACTTGAGCAGGTAGAACTAACTGGTTTGTAGTCCATCAATTTCAAAACTGTAATGAGCACTTGTACTTCAAATAAATGGATTGCAAAAAAAAAACCAAACAAACTCAAAAACAACAACAAAAACTCTACCTGATTCAAAGAAGCATTAAAACCCCCAAAAAAAAAAAAAAATCTCCCCATTTTGTTTATGTTGTTCAATAAGGAGGGAACTTAAAAGGATAAATAGCTACAACTCAATTCCTATAGCAGAATTTGAGCAAGCATCTGATTTCAACGTGTAGAGTATAAGCTGACAAAATCAGGTCATCAATATCCTAAAACTACAAAACTTCTCACTCGTTGTTATTTATACTAATAAATGAAAATGGAGGAAATCTAGATGTCTTATTGAGGTCATCACAAGGAAGGAAAAGCACAGTTTTCTATCTCAAGTTGACCTTCATTTTTAGGGTGCATATTTAGGAGACTGATCTGTCAGTACTTTCAGGAGTCTTAGTTATAAAGACAAAGCCCACTATACTCCTCTTTCATGGTGTTCATTAATCATAAAGAGTTTTATGTTATTTTTGTGTTATAGAATTTTATTTGGCTTGATTTACAGAGTAAAGATACAGAGGAGTTCTCCAACTTTTTACACAAGGTCACCTTGATAGTCAATGTTCATTAAAAGTCCATTATGCTTCCCTGACGAGTTATTCAGCTCTGTAGTTCTTCTGCTTGCTCTAATCTCTTGGTGAATTTGCCTAGTCATGAAACATCTCCATTGGATTTGTCACATGGATCATACACTGCTATGATCAATTTCAGATTTCTGGAAACTCAAAAGTTTTCTAGTTTTCTAGTTTTCTGTTTGTGATCACTTTTCTCCTTCTAAAACTCAATGTCCTAAGGAATATTGCATGCTGTTCAACAGAAAAAAATAGGACTTACAAAATTAAAAGAAGTTTGGACCTGAGGATAATTTTCTGTGTGGAAAAGCAACAAAAGAAATATTTTTCAAGCAGACTACGTCTAGAAAGAAATAAGATTTTGCAATTTTTAATCTGGTTTCAGAAAAGAGGTGATTTTAATCACCTAGTGAAACATGAGAAAACATTTAATGAATGCACTTCTTATGCAAATATTTTACATTTTTTGTCACTTTTTGTTGAAGATTATGTCCTTAAGTTACTTTGTTTCTTTAATTGGCAGCTGAAATGTTCTGATTAAATTATTTCCCCTTTCCCCCTTCCACCCTCCCTCCCCCATAGGGAATGTTGTTTGTAGTGTTTTTGTCTTTCTGATATATTACTTGAATATACTTTATCTATTGTACTGTTATTTGTATGAACAAGGTTTTTGGTTTTGTTCTTTTATTTTGAAGGTCTACGATTCACAGCTAGCTAAGAGCTTGAATGCACACAGGAGGAAAATAAATTAATTGGAATTTTTGTCTGGCTGCATTATTTTGAGCACAAGGCACAGCAAAGAGAAGAAATAAGGTAAGACTTCTTTTGTGGAATTTCTTACTTTCTTAGTCTTTCATCCTAGCCATTTGTTTCATAGACTGATGTCAATTAAAACTCCAAGCTTGGGAAAGGATGTTCTGCATTCTGTAAAACGGTGGTTTAAATTCCTGTTACTCCATATCACCAATGTCTTCCTCATGAACCATTCTTATCTGAGAACTGAATGGTTTCTCTGTTCTTCATAACACTGTGGAGAGTTTGTGGTAGATTTTGTGCTTAAGCTGCTACATATCCCCATCTTCTTTCTTGTCCCCTTGTCTTGACTCTTGAGTCATCATCAGCAACGAATGTTGCTAATCTTTTCCTGGACCCTCTCCAGCAGGTCCCTGTCTTTCTTGAACAGGGGAGCCCAAAATTGGACACATGATTCCAGCTAGAGTTTCACTAGGGCAGAGTAAAGGGAAAGAAGAACCTCCCTAGCTCTTCTGGCTACACTTTCCCTGATGCACCTCAGTATGCCATTGGCTCTTTTGTCCACAAAGGCATGAATCAAGTTGACTTAAGGTTCATTAAAAAGAGCATGTCCAGCAGATTAAGGGAAGTACTCCTTCCTCTTTACTCTGCCCTAGTAAGACCTCACCTGGAATATTGCATCTGGGCTTCACAGTTCAAAGAGGGACTCAAGAGAGTCCAACAGAGGGCTACAAGGATGATGAACAGACTGTAACACTGCCTGATGGTGAAAGGCTGAGACACCTGAATATGTTTAGTCTCTCAAGAAGAAGACTGAGAGGGGATCCAAAAAATGTACAAATATCTGAGAAACAGGGACAGCTTCTGCTTGCTTGTGCCCTGTGATAGGTCAAGGGGCAATGGATGCAAACTACAGCACAGGAAGTTCCACCTCAACATGAGGAAAAACTTCTTTACTATAAGGGTCACAGAACATTGGAACAGGCTCCCCAGAGAGGTTGCACAATCTCCTTCTCTGTACACATGCAAGACTTTTCTGGATGCATTTTTGTGCAATCCGCACTAAGTCCTGCTCTGACTTGATGATCTATGGAGCTCCCTTCCAACACCTAATATCCTGTGAACCTGTGGTCCTGTGAGTTACAGCTCTGACACAGAAATCCACCCTGATTAATCCTCACGAAATCGCTTTCCTTTCACTATTCCATTTTATTACCACTTTGCTTTCTGCTCCTTTATTTCTATGCAGTCAGAAACAGCTCCAGACCTTCTGCTATTCAGGACAAAGACAGAATATTCCACTGATGGTAAGGTGATGAAGAGCCAGAAACCATAGGAGGAAGGCTTGTTAATTTTAACCAACATTCAAGGAAAAAGAAAGCTGACATCTATAAGTTGTGGGAATGAGAGAGAAGGACCAGTAGATGATGCTGGAAAACTGGCACAGTTCAGTTTCATTTTGGTGGTCCTCAGAGCTAAAAATCTTGACATCATCACATAGTAAGCATAATGAAAGATTTTGAATATTCATGGCTTGGCTTGTAAAGTCTTAAATATATTTTATAGGTTGAAGATACATAAAACAAATTCAGTCACTGAAAATGCAAACTATAAATGAAATATTTAAAGGTAAAAGTCCTTATTACCTGTCCTGCCTAGCTAGAAATTTTTTTTTTGTTTGATTTCTTGCAAGGGTTTCTTTGGAGGACAATCATTCATTTTCCATATTTTGGGATAATATTGAGACAGGAATAGCATTTCCTAATGAGTGTGAAGCAGTTGAGAAGAGTTGAGTCTGTTGATACTGTTTGTTTCTGACTCTTCCCCTGAGAAAGAAGAATGACAAGCTTGTGAAAATTAAAAGAAGTGCAAAACCAGAAGGTAAAGATTTGGTTTAGCATATTGCTTTTTGTTTCTAGCTCTGTTTCTCTGGGAAAGCAAAGAAAGTGTGCAATGTTCATTTGGACCAGCTGCAGGCTTTGAGCTACCTTTTCCATTTCAGGAATACTGCAAGTGATGCAGAAGAACAGCTCGAGTGGATTTTAATTGCAAAGAAAAATGAAAAGAAGTGATGTGAGGAAGGGGAAATGGCAGATAATGTGACAGCAGAAACATGCTTGTCCAGGTAAAATTCGGTGGAATTAACTGGCCACCTATGGTCTTTTTTACATAACAGTTTAATTTTTGGGATCTTAAAGAGAAAAGGAAAGAAATACTGTGGTGATTCCCATGTGATAGCCATTATTTCAGTAAAATTCCTTTTCATAATATCTTATCTCCTTAGCTCTAGTAACAGATAACTAGTTGCCATATTATATTATATTGTATCTAATTTTGGGTAAACATGTATTGAGAGTGTGTGAGGAGTTAGGGGTTTTATATTCTTTTCTTCAATTCTGTAGAACAGAGTGGTTTGGACTACTTTTTGGTTTATCTAGGAAAACTTAAGATAGTGATACACAATGGTGTTCTGATGAAATCTACCACAGAATTGCTTCTGACATGCAGCTGGATTAAAAGCTTACCTGCATTCTGCTACAAATGCAATAGGTCTGCTGCTTCTGCAGAGAAATTATCTCAAGACTAAGTTGGAATTGGGCAGCAGGTTCAGAGGAACTGCACTGATAGTTCACATCTGACTTCACTTCAGTGCTCTACAGTCTCTATCCCATGATATCATTAGTTGAAAACTCACCAGAGGAAACAAAAAGAGGTCTTTGGAAAAGGTAAAAAGACAAGTAAGCAGCTCTGGTAGGAGTCCATTCAGCCTGTTTATTGTAGCCCAAGGTCAAGCAGTAAAGGGACTAAAAAGAGTAACGTGATGACTAGGTGACCTGTGCAAAGGAGGAAAGTTTAATTTCCAGCACCCTATGCAAAAAACATGGACTTGTTTGTACAACAAGCCCTGAAGAAATGAGAGTAGGCTATGAGACACGATAAGGGTATTGATGAATTAATTAGTGTTTCCTCAGTTGAGCAGGAAGAACCAAATTTCAACTATTTGAATGACAATTTTTTTTCCAGGAAAATACTGCAAGGAGGCATTTCAAAGTTATTTACCCCTTGATTAGCTCTGCAGGCTTATTCACTGTGCTTTCATGTCTAATGACTAGTTTGCATTATATGAAAAGAGTTGAATCTCCCCTATTTCCAGAGTATCTTAGCAGAAGAAACAGTTCATACCCAGACATGGTGGAACACATATGGGTAGAAGTCTTTTATTGTAATAAAGGAAATCAAATACATAGTACAGCACAAATACTTTATTTATCCAGGGAAACTGATTTCAGACAGAAGTAGGAAGCAGGGCATTGTCTGACAGCAAAGTATTTTATCCTAGTGTTATTATATCACTGATTGCTGTATACTGCATTTTAAAATTTCTTAATAGTATCTTAATAGTTGCTACCTGCAGTTGTTTTAAATATAGCTAGGAATCTAACATTGGCTGTGCATATGTACACTGGCATCTCATTCACAGGAAGCTATGCAGGGTAATAGATTATCTGAATTTAGGGATTAAGGACCCACTTAGTACATAAGTAAAGAATTGAAATTATTTTCACATTGCTGAGGATTTTAGGCTTTTTTTCTCCTTTAGCTACATAAAGAAAAGCCTGCCATTTGAGTTTGATAACATGATCTGTGTAATATAAAGTATTGCAAATGAACACCTATTTTTTTTCTGCACAACTAAAATATGATGATGAGTACAATAATATTTCTTGGCAAAAAGAATAAAAAATATGTCCTGTTGTATAAAGTGATGAATTTATCATTAAGAGCATTATTAAGTGATTGAATTTGCAAGACCTTCCTTACACCTTTAAAATCTATCTACCTAGTAATATGCAGGACAGTATCGGAAAGGTATGATTTTGAAACAGCAATTGTTTGCTTGAAAGGTTAAAGATTATCAAAGTTTAGGAGTGGGAGTCAAGAAAAAGAGGCACACAGGAGCAGCTGACAATGTGGAATGTGAGTCTGATCTTCTGACACTTCTGGCTGCAGCAGGAAGAATCCAATTGCAGTATCGCCACAAAACCAATTGAAAATAAATAGTGAAGTGTAACTGGGCTTTGAAATAAAACTAACAGGTCCCTGACAGGAAAGAAAATCAGAAGATCATCTCAAGAACTGCAAAAGACTGCCCTGGCCTTAACATTAAAGCATGTAGTTGGAGAAGTGTATACACATGAGACAAAACTGTATTAGAAAGCCTAGATCTGGTGGATGTGAAAACACTGCTTGTATTTAATCTGAGGACAGAGACAAAGTCCCTTATTAATTTTGTTCAGAGACCCAGATTAATCTCAGCAACCACTGAGCATATAATTCATGTTTCCAAGGCAGGAACTTTTTTCATAAGCATGAGTCTGGAAT
>VWZI01000523.1:73970-84528 GCA_013396835.1 Psilopogon haemacephalus
AAAGCAGGTCTAAAAAGCAGTTTAGGATCAGGCACAGGTATAAGAATTCTTATTCCTGATCTGTGGCAGCATGTAGAACAATCCTGAGATTTTGGGTTGTTCAGTTTGTTTCTTTTGTTGTTGTTGGTTTGGGATTTTTTTTTCCTTTTTTATTTTTTATACTGCACTTTTAGCTGAAATGGGACTGAACCTGTCTTAGAAAATAAAGTTAACACTTAAAAAGTCAATGGCAACTTGACCATCTTTACTATGCTGGCTGGTACCTCAGACACAGCAGGGATCCAGTCCACACTTTGTATACTGTCACTCGTCCTATACCAAATAGAGAACATCAGGTTTCTCTGCTCCCTCTTCTCCACTCCCCACTCCCTCCCTCTCTTTTTTTTTTTTTTTTTTTTTTTTAACATGTACAGACAGAGAGAAAATAATACAAGACTGCCACTATAAAGAAAAACACAGTAGCTTTGTCACTGGCCAGAGAAATGACATTGTGAAGTGACAAAGGCATACATCAAAATAATAATAAAAGTGTTTTCTCCTTACCTGGTGGGCAGCATTTACACTTCTTTGTTAACTTTCCTCATGCTATAGTGTGCTGGGCAATTTCTCAGCACCCTGTTAGGCGCAAACAATCCTGCTTAAACCAATAAGCTTGGTCAACACCTGTTACCCTGCACCCTGTCCCAGCTACTTTGTTATTTATATGAATCAAAGAAAGTAGGAAAATAGTTTGAGTCAGTGGCTTGGAAAATCAAAGATTAGTCCAGTCCATGGATGAATAACATCACCAGGATGAGCTAATTCCCACAAATGAAAGATACCCACTAGTTAGAATTGTAGCTTACTAATAATATATGCAAGGTGAGAAGAAACATGATTGTTTCTGATTTTATCCCTCTATTCTTTCTCAGGAGCTATCATAAATTTTCTTTCAAACTGTTAATGCTTAATCTCAAGGATTGGTGATTTTCATAGTTAACTTCTGAAAAACTTCAATAGCTTTTTTTTTTTTTTTTTAATCATGCCAATATTTTGTCCTCCTTCAGTGACTAGGTAGATGACATAAAACATCAGATTTTCTCTGAGCAGGGCGATATGTCATATCAGAGGAGTCCTGTGTTTGCTCAGTTTATCAGCAGCGACCAGTTACACAAATAGATAAATAATTCATGGACAGCCTTCTTAGCCAAAGAAATAATATGAAAACCTGATGGCAATACAGAATAAATGTAGCTCCCATATACAACTAGATACAATTGTAAATATCTCTTTGAAACATTAACAAAGGTTGGACCAGATGATCCTGGGGGTCTCTTCCAACATGGCATTCTCCAGTTCTGTGTGATTCTGTGAATATTTGCTTATTAGCGACCTTCATCACAGCCTCTGCCTCTACTTCCTCTAAGAATGAAATCTGTCTGGACATGCTTTCCGATAAAATTTACACTTTCAGGCCCTCTTAGAAGTCAAAATGCTTTTCTCACTGATAAACAGGAGAGGGGTTGAACGGTCACAAGCAAGACCTTTGTTAACAAACCTAACCTTTAGTCTCCTAGAAAAGAATTACAGCTTTCAATTTTTTGTTTGTTTGTTTTTTAGTGTCTTTTTCCCCCCTGTTTTGAATTGAGTAAGGCCAACTTTTTCTTTTTTCTTTTCTTTTTTTTTTTAAACTTCATTTCATTGTACAGTAAGCCCTGAAAATATAAATTGTTATGAAAGGAACTGGCAGCAGGGTTCCACACTTAGCAAAGACCTGTGGTAGAAGGCTGCAAAGTATGTTCTGGTACTCACCTTTCATAACAAGACTCAGCTAGGACAGTGATGTACTTAAAATACCTTGCGTATTCTTGGGAATGAACATCCTTCCATAAGTGAACAATAAATGAAAGTGCTGTGTGCTGGCACGGGTACAGGAAGGATTACAATAGAGTGGTCTTTCTTTCATTCCTTCCCACACTAATATTCACATGTTATCTTTTCACCATATTTCTGAAAATAAGCCATCTCTGAGGACAAGAGGGGTGCAAGCTTCTAAATCAGCCTGGCTATGATTCTTTAGAACCAGGCAGTTGACTGACATTATCCCAGCACTGCTCCTGCCTCACAGAGATATTGGCAAGGACTCCTGGTCTACTTCAATGCCCTGCAATGATTATTTGGTAGTGGCTCATATATGACACTACTGGATAAGGATGACCTTTGAGAAATAATGGTATGCCTCCTGTGGCCCTGGAATCCTATGAGCTTCTTTCCTCAGTGAGGACCAAGCATTTCCCTAAGGAAGGCTGATGTGGAAGATACATGCTAGACAGGAAACTCATGACCTTAAAGTTAGAGAGACGTAAAAATTCAGAAAGTATACTTCTTTAAGTCAAGATAGCTCTTTATTTAGTACTGTCTGTTGTGGAAGGCTAATAGGCGTATTAGATGTCCTGGATTGCCCCACCCTTCTGCTGATGGGGGAAGCAAGAGCCTAAGGAAAACAAAGGCTTGAGCCATTATGTTGCTTCCCAAAGTGATAAACAGGTACCCACAGGTGTTTAGGTACTTGTTAATGTCTTGCCCAAATAAGGGTAAGCAAACCCTGGTTTCACCTAACATGGTCACTTTTGCAAATGCCATTTTGATTGGTGAACTTCTGTGGCCAAAGGAACCATTGCACTTGGACACATAATGTAAATCGAACTAAGTTGTAAGCAGTTGTGCTGCTCTGTGCTGCCTCTGCCTCACTGCTCTGCCTCAGTGTGTGCTGCTCTGCTCTGCAGTGCTCAGCTTGGACAATGTGTTCTGCTCTGCGTCATGCTTCATATCAGCTTAGCCCTGATGTTTTGGGCTTGAACTAACTGGAAACTTAAGTGTCTCAAGCTTACCAGCAGAAGGCATTAAGTGCCTCATAAAATGGTGAGAAGTGTTACTGATATTCTGTTCTCTACACATCTGCAAGAGATCCTGCCTGCACCTCTGCAAACCTCCATCCCAAGAGGAACCAGGATTAGGTCAGAGATTGTCTGTCTCTTTCCCAGTACCCTGATAGAGTCAGGGAAGATCTGGATGCCTCTCAATGTCTATCAAGATGCCAAGCAGTTCCAACATTGCCACAAGGGAGCTAAGGACTATCTCTGAATTCTAGTCCGCTGCTGTGAGTAGAACAGACTTCCCCTAGGGCCCCAGGCTTCCTATTTATAAATGGGGCAAAGCCATTTTGTGGTTAAACCTTTCTCAATTTCCTAATGTTAATGAATTAATAAATTGCCTATAAGTATCCTGACTGAATTAGAATCTAAATTTAACTGGTTTGTATACAGTCTGTGGCAGAGGCTTTCTGGATGTAAAATAACTACATATTTTGTAATTCCTTGTTAATTGCCCACAATAAATTAACTGTCTTCTTCTACTTTACTAGCACAGGAAGAAAGGATTTAGAAGAGTGTGTGACCATTTTTCCATATGCTCAGCCATCACTATTTGTTGCTTTGTAATTCAGTCTTTGCAACGTTGGAAGTTCTCTAGTGTCCAAACTATCAGGTTCTTTTCCTTTCTTCTTCAAAGCCGTGACACTTTGAGAGCATAGACAGATATTATGTTGCAGCAGACATTGCAGTTTATCTCCTCAGGGGAAAAAAAAAAACAACAAAACAACAAAAAAACGAAACCCACAAAAAAAACCCCAAACCCACCACCAAAAAACAAACCCAAAACACAAACACCAAAACTAAAGCATTGAAAACACAGGTATTATGTTCTTCTACAGAAATGAATGTACATGGAGAGCAATATGACTCCAAGAACTAGGAACAGTCATCTTCTTCCATTAAGTCTGTTCTCTTGAACTCACTGGATGGTGGGTTGGAAGGGTTGGAGGAGTTGGAAAAGGTGGTTTGTTTAAACTGCACATGAACTCTCCAAGCATTTCTTTTGCACACTCCCTTATTTTGAGAAAGCATTCAATGAATTAATATTTCTGTTCGTGTTTTGAAGGCAAAGTCAGGTTGAATAGAGTAGATCTAAGAAAATTGTATATAATTCTTGAATTGTGGGCTTTTTTCAGCACTTTGTCATGCAAAGGGTAACTAGGCACTGGAATGGACTGCCCATTCCACTGGAATGGACTGCTCAGGGAGGTGTTTAGGGAGGGATTGGATGTGGCACTTGGTGCTATGGTCTAGTCAATATGGTGGTGTTGGCTCATGGGCTGATTTTGATGATCTCAGAGGTCTATTCCAGCCTCAATAATTCTGTGCAGTAGTGTGTGACTTGGTATAGGTCAACTTTCTGCCAATAATGACAACTGGGGCTTTTGCAGAAGAGGAAATAGAGTCATAAAATCATAGAATACCTTGGGTGGGAAGAGGCACTTAAAGGTCTTTTAGTCCAAACCCCTGCAGTCAACAGCAACATCTGCAACTAGAGAACGTTGCTGAGAGTCCCCAACAATTTGAGCTGGGATGCTTCCTGGAATAGAGATCCACCACCTCTCTGGACAACCTGGGCCAGTCTCACCATTAGAATAAGAAATTCCATCCTTCTATCTAATCTGAATCTCTGTTTTTCAGTTTCAAACCATCATCCCTTGGTCCTGTCAAAACAGGTTGTACTCAAAAGTCTCTCCCCAATTTACAGACCTCTTTAAGCACTGGAAGGCAACCAAAAGGTCTCCCCTGAGGACTTCCTTCCCTAGACTGAACAATCTGATGTCCGATCTGATGAACCAAAACCCCTAAATTGTCTGTGAGCAGTATTTTCTCATCAGCATGAAGTTCTGAACATATAGATTCCCTACTCACATATATATATATATAAAATCCCCATTAAGTCTGTAGTGGTTGTTCTGCTGCTATGTGGGTTATGCAAGTGGTCAAGCCAGACCTTTTGTCCTATGGTTTTGTTTCCTTTCCTCTCTATCTCTCTCTTTTTTCCTATTAAAAAAAAAAAAATTCTTTTCCTCTGTGTATGTTGTTTTTTTGGTGTTTTTTTTTCCTGATTTGGTTTTGGGTTTGTTTGATTTTGTTTTCATTTTAAGAAACAAGGAATTTTCTAATCTCTAGAGAGCATGTGGATTATTTGATATAGGAGGTAATAACACATTCACTTATTCTTGAGAAAAAAATCAGTTAGAGGTAGATAAGCAAATTTTCAGTGAGAGATAAATATCTAAAAGAACGTATTTTCTCTCCTAATACATTTTTTGCCTTCTTTTGTGCTTAGTTTCAACTTCATTATCTTTCTGCTTTATGCCACACTGAGGTAGCTGCTACCAAGGTTGGAGGGTGATGAGAACTCCAGTCACCTTCCTTGGTGCTTCAATCAGCAGCATTTAAAAGACCCAAATACTTGTTTTCAGATTTGGTCCTCACATAAATATATGCCTGTTTGTAGGGAAAGTGTTATTGCATAATTGTACAGTTATGTAAGTCATGTAATGGGAAACAATTTCCATTATCCAGGAACCATGAAACAAGTGTGCTGTTGTCTATAGGTGTTTTTCTGGAGCTAAAATATGTGATTTACTCTTCCTTAAAAAAAAAAAAATAAAAATTAATGCATCTGAGAACAAGAGAAACTGAGGAGAAAATTGTGATTCAGCCACTTGCAGGATGCTAGTTAGGAGATAATTTAAATATATGGTTGAGAACACCAGAAATTAAGGAAAAACTTGTGCTTTAGTCACCTGTAAGATGCTGGTCAAGAAATATCCATGATTATGGCATAAGAGGTAACTGTAACAGATATGAGGAGCCTTGAATCAATTGAGCTATAAAATATTCACATAAAATTCACCCCAGTTAATGTTTTTATGTTTTTCCATATTTGAGGTAAAATAGAACCAAATTATATTATTTTTGCAAGGCAGATGTAGATACTCTGCTTTGTAGAAGCTTAGAAAATGTGGCTTAGATGAATAGACAGCAGGGCGGATTGAAAATGATCTGAAGTGTAGAGCTCAGAAGGTTTAAGTCAGTGGCACAGCCTAAATGGAAGCCTGTGGCTAGTGGCGTTCACCAGAAGTCCAGTCTTTTCCAGTATACTTACCAGGGCCTTGATGAAAGGTTGGAGCATACCTTCAGCAAGTTTGCTGATGGCACAAATCTGGGAGGAATAGCTGGCACACCAGAAGACATGATCTGGACAGGCTGGAGAGATGGGCAAAGGAGAACCACATGACATTCAACAGCAATAAGCGTAGGGTACTGCATGTAGAGAGGAATAACACCCTGCACCAGTTGAGGTAAGGGGCTGACCTGCTGTAAAGCAGTTCTGTGGAAAGAGACTTGTTGAGGCTTCATCTGAAGAACTGGATCCAGTTCAAGAAGGAGAGGGAACTGGTGGAGAGAGTACAGAAAAGGGCTGCGAGAACAACTGTGCTTTTTAGCCTAGAGAAGAGAACACTGAAGGGGCATCTTATCAGAGTGTAAACACTTAAAGGAAACAGAAACGGTCTTTCTTCAGTGGTGACCAGAGACAGAACAAGTTAATAGGCACAAACTTGAGTATAGGAAGTAGTATCTAAACATTAGGAGGAACTTCTTGTCTCAGAGAGTTTTCTTGACTGAAACAGGCTGAAACAAGCTTCCTGGAGAGATAGTCAATCTCTGTTCTGCAGACATTCAAAACTTGCCTGCTGCTGGTAAACCTGCTCTAGCAGGGCAATTGGAGTAGATAATCTTCAGAAGCCACTTCCAACCCCCATCAACCAGTAATTCTTCTAGACAATTTGGCTTATTTCTGATGATGTTTGCCTTTTCTATGTCATTTCCATTGCTCCAGTAGTTAACTCCATAAAATCAGTAGCTTCTTGTCTGCAAAGTATGAACACCATCAAGCTCTTATATAGGAAAAAGGACATTCATGGATTTGGGAAATGATTAAGGAGAGAGATAGTGTGAATAGGGAAATCTCCCATTCACACTTCCCTGTTAGTCCTTGATCCTGCCCTGTAATAAAAATTAAACTCTCCTTAAATTCACCTGTGAGTGTTTTGGCAATTAACATCTATCCATTGGAATATTTATGCTGGAAAACTTGCACAGTCATTTTATGATTTTTGAGGCATGCTCCTTGGCTGCTATCTTGGAATCAGCTATGTACATGGTATTTCATGACATACTCTTCATCACTGCCATGTTTGCATTGCTAAAAATCTTTGCACAGATGGGCAGAGGCAGTGCTGTCAGAAAATTTTCAGTTGCAAATTCTCTGCTAAATCCAAGTTTTTTCTCCCTCCAATTGTTTAAAAATAAAACAAAACAAGATGCATAATATGCCTAGTTCTGGTTATATTTTATGCTAACTTACAGCAGAAATGTATTGCCTAACTTTCCATTTCATTTTATTCCTCCAGAAGAGAGACTGTTATGAAGAATAGGGATTAAGTGGTTTATTTCCTGTTGATGCTTTTGTGTTTTCACCTATTATTTTACTTTCTCTTCCTCACCCCATTACCTTTTCTCCCAGTATGTTTTCACATTACCAAGAATAGAGGAACTGAATAATATCAAGTAAGATCAAAGCCCTTCATCCTTCACTTCATCTAAGAGGCAATCTGAATCTACTTTGAATTTTTGAAGACTTTAACCAACTCTTTTCTATCCCTTACGTTCAGCAGTAAAATCTGATTCTTCTCACACTAGCAAATAAAAAATGGGAAACCCGCAGTCTGCTAAGTTGGGAAAGAGTGATTGTAGACTATCTCTTATTAGTGTATGTGCATTGAACAAGATTCCCTCCTTTTTCACTTCTCTTCCATTTGTAATAAGGCTGTAAGAGTGTAAATCAAATCACATACGCATAATTTGTTCTATTATGCTATCATTTGCACTCTGTGAAAATGTTCAAATCCATTTTCTTGTGCATTTGGAATAGTTGTATAACTAAAATTGTGCATTATGAGGTATGGTATGCCCAGCCATTATTCACTATATACTATGCTCTTATCCCCTGTTTAAACTAATTCATTCCTCCAGTGTGAGAAGAGAAGTAGTATGGTATGACCTTGGCGACTTCTGATAGTCTGTTAATTCAGAATAACTAGCTCATATGCATCCCAAAATTATGAAATATGTCTGAATAAACAATACCTTCAGTTTTTCCTACTGAATGAGAAGTCTACTTTTAGAAATGGATCTCCTCCTTTTTCATTCTGGTTGTTGAAACACAGTCCTTTAAGAAGCTCTCTTGTGTTACTACTTTGTGAAACTCACCTCTGTGTTACAGTGTAGATCAACCTCTGGAGTTAACTATGAAGATTTTGTAGGAACAATACTATCTCAAATAAAGTCACAATGCAAGATTATCAATGCAGCAAAAGAGTAGACCTGCTCTGGGATTTTCCTCAGCAAAAGATGGCAGGTGAATGAGGTGTCAGGGATCGTACTAGGAAATCAGCTGAAAGGTGCCAGGGATTTTTCTCTCCCTAGGGTGGCTCAGAGTCATGAGATGACAGGCAAATTCCATCAACTTTTGCTGTCTTGCTCCCTGGGAATGAAATCTCTGGACATACATTTCTGATAGAAATCTCTTCTCAGTACTTTGAGGTGTTTATTTAATTCACTCAGGCTACTAATTTTGTCAGCTTCTTTATGTCTAGAAAACTGCATGTTATATATATGTATGTATGTACGGAACAATGCATTTGGTCACATACACAAACCTATATTTGTAGAGATATGTATATACATATTTATGCCTATTCTTTAAACACATTATGTATAATTAGGTGTAAATATATCTACAAACCACATTAGTGTATATAAATACGTGTAGAGCTGTCAGTAAATCTGATTATGATTCTTAGAAGCAGAAAGAGTAAGTATGAAATGGTTTTATGTTGATTTTTCTGAAGCCTTGCTGCTAATGCATTGGTATTTGCTGCTCTCATATTTTAATATGCTGCACTCCTGAATGACAGATGATTATCTGATGAAGGAAATCTGGTGTTAAACAAAATGAGCTAGTACTACATTTAAAAACCTCAACCCTAGCAGAACAATGGTTAAATATATGCATTACATCTAAAAAATTTAATAGCTGCCTATTGCTGGTATTGTCTTTGTCCATGTTGACAACAAAAGGATAAATACAGTGCATACAGTAGGTCCCTCTGGTTATACCATGAACATGACACATGTCATCCTATGATAAATTGGCTCTGTGTCTGTTCAATTTCAAATCCAAAGCTCTGGAGGCAGAGGTGTTAGGAAGCAGGCATAATTCTGGCGAGCAGAGGCCTCAGATGCACAAAATTAGTGTGCATGGAACAGATAACAGAAAGCGAGAGGGAGACTGAGAGGAAGTTTGTACAGGTTTGTCAACTTCTTGCAGTTTAGATAGTATTGGCAGATGTTAGGTGTAAAAAAACATCTGTAAGCATGATAATGAATGTTACCAGAATTTGAAGTGACAGCTGTATCGAACACAAATGCTTTCTTGTTCCTTCATTTGCATACCAATTAAATAAAAGACCCAAATATTAGGTTCCAGAATTTGTTTGACAAATAATCTGTGGGGTTTACTCAGTACATCTGGGTCAGACACACTGGCTGTGTGACAGATGTAGTGTCAAAAGAAGATTTTAGCATGGAAAAAAAAAAGTATTCAGATTGCTACTAAGTACTGTACTTTAAGCAGAGATTAGAAAAGGGTCTAGTTCAGAAACTGCTTTAAACAGTGGTATCTACCTCTCTCTAAGCATTTTATTGTGCATTACTGTCAGGTCTGGTATGCGAGACATCTTCCTCACCAACTGCTGAAGAAACGAGTAGGCAAAAATAGTGCTGTTCTGTACCATTACTTTGTGCAGCTGTCTTATTCCCTGGGTAAATACATATGTTTTGTGGGACTGCACAAAGAATAAGAGACTACTTGATGTGAGTAAGGGTGGCAGAATCAAGCATTACATGCTTAAGCATTTATGCAGAATTTTTACATTTTTCATGGTGTTCTGAAATATTTACTAAGAAGTTCATGTCTGGTGAAGGTTCAGGTCAGTTCTTGTTTTAGTAAAACAAGTTCACTTGACCCTGATTTTAAAACAAACTCTAGCCAAAGCAGAATAGCTGTTCTCTTGGTCAAATCTTGCTCTGCTAAAATGATCCTGTATGCCTTCCTAATATGTATATCCTTAAAAAAAACTCCTGGGGTTATGGCACATTTAATTTTGAACTTGTCCATGCTGCAACTCTCATCTATGAACACTAAGTTTCACCTTCAGCTAAGCCAAAGTCACTTTCTATGGCTTTTTATGAAATCCATCTGTTCTTACCAGCCTTCTCAATTTCTAAATATTTGAGGGTCCTAAGTGTTTGAATAATAGTCAGTATTTGGAGATGCATATGATTTAAGCCTTGTGTAGGTATGGACTCTGGCAAAGTACCTTGAAATACTCTCAAGCAAACACCAACTGTNTCGTGTTGATATAGTGCAATCCTGCTGCTACTCTGGTGAACAGGGTCGTGGTATATGTGGGTCTTCATGGGTACACATAATATAGAGTTAAAATCAATGTAAGTATCTAAGAGATAAAATACTGTTAAATTATTAATTAATTAACTGCTATATCTAA
>VWZI01000526.1:4558-25571 GCA_013396835.1 Psilopogon haemacephalus
TGGTCAGGCACCAGGAGTTCTGTCAGCACAGCTGTGGTGACATGGGGAGAAGAACAGAGAGGGCCCACAGACTCCTGGTGGGTGTCAGAGGAGGGGGACAGTGGCATGCAAACCCCAGGCAGGTGCAGAAGCAGGACCCGAGGAAGCTGCAGGGGAAGGTGATGGGGCTGAGGCATGGCAGGATGAGTGCTGAAGCCTTTGTGGTGTTGTAGGTGGGGAAGGGGAGGCAGATCCAGCTGGTGGGGCAGAGCTGGGGCCACAGCTGTGTGCAGCAGCTGTTGCAGACACCCTGGAAGGGTGACACTGGTCAGAGAGGCACTGCTCAGCCACCTGCCGTGGGTGATATGAACAGAGCTGGCCCAAAGGCAGCCAGACCAGCCAGGCTAGAGGGCACTTGGGCTGATCAGCCTGAGATGGTGACAGGGGCATGCCACTGAGGATGTGTCGTAGAATCAGTCAGGGTTGGAAGGGACCACAAGGATCAGGCAGTCCCAACCCCCCTGCCATGCCCAGGGACACCCTACCCTAGAGCAGGCTGCCCACAGCCTCTGCCAGCCTGGCCAAAAACACCTCCAGGGATCTGGCCCCAAACACCTCCCTGCAGGGGCAACCCATTCCAGCCTCTCACCACTCTCATGCTCAGCAACTTCCTCCTCACCTCCAGCCTCAATCTCTCCACCTCCACCTTTGCTCCATTCCCTCCACTCCTCTCACTCCCTCACAGCCTCAAAAGTCCCTCCTCAGGTTTTCTGTAGCCCCTGGAAGGCCACCAGAAGGTGAAGGGAAAGAGACTGCAGTGAGAGGCTGGACTGGCTCCTGTGCTGGAGTCTGTCTGAAGCAGACCCTGGAGCTGCAGACTCTCACAAGCCACCCTGAAGCACGGCTGCTGGGACACCAGTGCCAGATGGCCAAGTGAAAGAGCTCAGCTCCTTCCAAGTCCTGGGAGGTGTGGGAGGATTGCACAAAGCTCAGGGGAGAGGCTCTGAGCCCGAAGCCTTTCAGCAGATCTGTGAGGTGGTTTGGGAGCCCCAAACTGTCTCCATGTGACCACAGCCTGAAGGCCTTTTTGCAGACTCTTCAGTCAGCTGCTCTGCTCCTGGGAAATGCAGCGAGTGGCAACACCCAACATGTTCCAGTCCTTTGGAAGGTCTCAGGAGCAGCAAAGCTCTTCCTCACCATCCTGCTGAAAGCCTAAAGGACTCAAATGTGCCCTTTTGTGGAGCCTGGGAGAAGGACAGAGCCTGGAAGCACTTCTGTGCTGGTTTGAACTCACTGGAGGGTTTGGATGAGGAATCAGACTACAGGCTGAGAGAGGCAAACACTGATGGTGCTGCTGCACTCACAGCTCGACTGAGAAAGGAAAAAAGACTTGTTTAAGAGTTGTAACCCAAACATAGATAAGTCAGACTGCTGCAGACTGCTCTGGGCTCTGGTAGCTCCTGCATGGCTCTTTTCTCCCTGCCTTTCCTACCTGGATCTGAATAGTTTCACTAACTTCATTAACTTCCAGCTGACTGAGTCCTAGCCTGGGTTATTTCAAAGTGTGTGTGTGTGTGTGGGTAGCTAACTGCTAAGCCACTTCTCTTTTATCAATTTATTTTTTTTTAAATGTCCTTCTGGGGCACTTTGCAGTCTTGGGAAGATGAGAGTGAGAAGCTCAGGCAGGACAGCCCCGGAGCAGACCTGCAGGAGCTGCTGTGGCAGGGCCTCTGGGGCTGGCCTGGGTGTTTCTGCTGGCAGGCAGAGTGCAGCAGGGTCCTGCACCAATGGGAGATGCTCCCTTAGCCGTTGTGCTTCAATCCCCTTTGCTCCCAGGGCTGCTGGCAGGGATGGGCACCAGTGCTGGCAGTGTCCCCTGAGCTGGGTGCAGCTGCTCTGAAGCTCCTGCCCACCCTGCTGGGCAGAGGTCATTTGCCCTCCTGCTACTCATCTGCCCCTTGCTTTACCAGGCAGCTGCAGCAGCCCAGAGCTGGCCCCAGGCTGTGCCCAGTGCAGCCATGGGGGGCCAGGGAGCCTCTGCTGCCCTTGGCTGAGCAGGGCTCCAGGCAGCTGTGGATTTCAGCAGGCTCCAGGAGCCAGCCTTGTTCAGCTGCCTCCCTGCCTTGTCCCCAGGCCTCCAGCACGGTGAGGAGCCAGGCCATGGCTGGGCAAATGTTTGCTGTCTGCGGTCACAAAGCAGGGCTGGGCACCAGCCTGTGCCCCAGGCACATCCTGGCAGTGAGCCCCTGCCCACACAGCCCACCCTGGCTGAGAGGGTGGCAGCCCCCCGGGGTCCTCCTCAGGGGCAGTGCCTTGCCCTAGAGGGCAGCAGTCACCATGGCACTGCTGGGAAGAAACTGGGGGGATGCCAGAACGAGAGCTGGAGGTGAGTTGGCAACTGTGGGGCCACTGCTGTGCGCCCCCTGCCCGGCACAGTGCCCCAGCAGCAGGGCTGGGCATGGGTGCCCTGCTGGGGGCAGCCTGCTCTGCAGGCACTCCCTGCTCACATGCAGCCCTTGCTGAGGCTGCAGCTGCACCCATGAAGGGCCCACGTCATCACCTGCCACGGCTGCTGGTGGCCTTGGCAAAGAGCAGGGGATGGCATCACCAGAGCCCAGGCCACTCTCTCTCATGCCCACACCAAACTGTGACAGCAGCTTGCAAAATGGGGACATAATTAAACCACCTGAGCTGTCCTGTCCCCACGGCCAGAGCTCGGCCCACAGAGCCCTGCACACTGCTCCAGAGCTGGCAGGAGGGCAGGGGCTGGAAGGGACCCAAAGAGCTCATTGAGTCCAAGCCCTCTGCCACCCTGCCACAGCAGCACCACTTTTTTTTTTTTAGTCCAGTCTTTATTTGCATTTATTTGTTTGTTAATCTCACTTCTTCCTTCTCTTCCTCCTTTCCTCCATCTCCTCCCTTTCCCCCATCTTCCTCTTTTCATCTCCCTCCTTTTCCTCTCCATCTCCCTCCTTTCAGCACCACCTCCCCTTTTCCACCATCTCTGTCCCTTTCCCACCCCACGCAGCATTTTCCCCTTTTTTCCCCCCAAACCCACAGCACCTGTGTGCTGTTGGAGCCTCCTCCCAGCCCAGGTGTGAGCACTTTGCCCTCCCTGCCCACTCCCCTATTTAATGGGCCCCAGGAGAGGCAAGCCCCAAGGTTGCCCATCTGGGCAGAGGATCCTCCTCTCCTCATCACTGGTGAGTCCCTGTGGTGTGCACTGGGTGAGTGGTGGAGGGGTTCTGAAGGCTGGGGGGCCTGCTGGCCCCCCAGCTAGCTAGGGTAGGGAACTGATCATTGCTCTGATGTCACCCATGGGTGCTGGCTTTGCCTCTTAGGATGAGCTCCTCTGTGTTCAGCTGCTGCTCTCTGCTTGCTCCTGATGAGCTGAAGTACTTGGGGCTGGAAGCTGGTGGGTGAGTAGCATTGTGTGTCCTAGGGCTGGACAAGCTCTCCAGGATCATCCTGCCCAACCTCCAGCCCAGCACCACCATGGCCACACATTGCTGGAACACCTGCAGGGATGGGGACTCCACCACCTCCCTGGGCAGCCTGTGCCAATGCCTGACTGCTCTGGCAGCTTCAGCTCCAAGCACCCAGCCCTGCCCTGTGAGCTGTCTGGGGTCAGGGTGAGTGTCCAGGCTGCCTGGGCAGCTGCTGGGTCACTGCCCACAGGTGTGCAGAAAAGCTGTAGGTATGGCACAGGGCACACAGCCTCAGAGGGCTTTTCCAGCCTCCGAGGTTCTGAGAGTCCATGTGATGGCAGACTGCAAGTGGGATCAAATCACCCCTCCAGGAGAAGGCTCTGGAGAGTGTGTGGGGTCCATGCCTCTGGAAATGCCCTCCCCTCCCTGCATGGGGCTGTGCCCAGCTGAGGCACAGCCTCCCTGTGCCGTTGTGCCGTGGGCTGGCAGGGCAGACCTGCCCCAGCTCCCCCTCGGGGATGTCCTTGTGCCGTGGGCTGGCAGGGCAGACCTGCCCCAGCTCCCACTGGGGGATGTCCTTGTGCCGTGGGCTGGCAGGGCAGACCTGTCCCAGCTCCCCCTCGGGGATGTCCTTGTGCCGTGGGCTGGCAGGGCAGACCTGCCCCAGCTCCCACTGGCGGGTGTCCTTGTGCCGTGGGCTGGCAGGGCAGACCTGCCCCAGCTCCCACTGGGGGATGTCCTTGTGCCGTGGGCTGGCAGGGCAGACCTGTCCCAGCTCCCCCTCGGGGATGTCCTTGTGCCGTGGGCTGGCAGGGCAGACCTGCCCCAGCTCCCCGTCGGGGGGAGGGCACCCAGGTGACAGCCGAAGGCAGCTGCGGTGCCTCCTCCCCCTGGAGGGGAGAGCACAGGGCAGGAGGCCATGGTGGAGCAGCCAGCTCAGGAAGGGGCTGGGGCCAGGATTTTGTTTTTAACCTGTTTCTTGTTTATTTAAGGCTCTGAGGAAGATGAATCAAGGCAGCCCCTGCCGGGGCCGGCGGTGTCGCAATGTGAGCCGTGTGCTGGCAGCTCTGCGAGGGCAGAGTCACCTCCGCAGCCACTCTCCAGCCCCACACAGCCTCTGCCTGGAGCCAGGGTGCCCGCGGCAGGGATCCTGGGCACAGCTGCACTGCAGGGCGCTGGAGCTGCCCAGTGCCTCTCTGAGGCAGCGATTGCAGCCGTGGGGGTTTCTGTCCTGGCTGCTCTGTGCGGAGCTGCTCCCACTGCAGAGCCTCTGCTCCTGGCTGAGTTTGCCCCTGGGCTGACCCAGCCCTGCCCGGGCTAGCGAGGGCTTGCTGCTGGCTCCTGTGCTGGGAGCAGGGACCCCCAGGGACCCCCAGGGACCCTGCAGGGCCAGGGGCTTGCTGCTGGCTCCTGTGCTGGGAGCAGGCACCCCAGAGACCCTGCAGGGCCAGGGGCCTGCTGCTGCAGGTGGACAGCAGCAGATGTGGCAGGGGCAGGCTGCTGCTCTCCTTTGCCCCACACTGCTCACAGCATCCCAGCGTGGCAGGACTTGGAAGGGACCTCTAGAGACCATCCGGACCAACGCCCCTGCCAGGGCAGGAGCACACAAAGCAAATCCCACAGGAACGTGCCCGGGTGGGTTTGGAATGCTCCAGAGAAGACTCCACAGCTTCTCTGAGCAGCCTGCTCAAGGGCTCTGCCACCCTCCTCGTGTTCATGTGGAGCCTCCTGGGTTGGGGTTTGTGTCCATCACACTGCTCCTGCTGCAGGGCTGCCGATGGAGACTCCGTGGCAGCTCAAGGGCAGCTGATTTTTTCCTGCTGGCAGGTTGGGTTTGCCCGGCTGAGCTTTTCCCTTGCCCTGACACATTTCTGACTGCCCTTAGCTTCCCTGCTCGCTCTGTAGCTCCTCCTCTGCCTCTGAGAGGGTGGCAGAGCTGCTGCCCTGGGCAAGGCTCCCCAGCCCCCTTGCAGGTGTTAGCTGTGCGTGGGGGGAAGATGTGAAACGGAGGCAGGAATGCAAATTCCCGCTGCTATTTGGGTCACATGTCCAGGGGGAATTAGAATTCCTCAGACGCCTTCTCCCCAGCGGGATTGCTGCCTCCAGACTGGCTCCCGATGCTCCCCTGCCTGCTCTCGGCAGCTGCCAGGAGCTGCAGGGCTGGGAGCAGGAGCATGGAGCTGCCCAACTCTAACTTGCCCATAGGGAAATATTTTCCTCCCCCCATGGCATTTGTCACTTGCTGTGCCCCAGGAGGAGCTCTGATTTCATGGAACCCCAGGGTGGAAGCACCCCCAAGGACCATCTGGTCCAGCCTTGCTGGGTGGTGGTGGAGTTGAAATGCCAGCAGCCTGTCAAAGCTGAGTCCTCAAAGTGTCCATGGTTGGGGACTCCACCACTTCCCTCGGGAGGTTTATCTCCCTCTGGCCCTTCCCTGCTCATGTTCAGACTCACACCAGGCATTCCCATTCCCTTCTGGACGCTCACCTGAGCCTCCTTGCTGCAGCCTCCCGTGGGCTTTGCTCTCTGCATCAGCCAGTCCCAGCTTTATTCACCTCCCCTCTGGCCCACCCTTGCACAACAGAGTTCCCATCCTCTTGAGCAGGAGTCTCTTTGGCCAAGAAAGGCAGAGGGAGTGGCACAAGACAGCCCCAACACCTCCATCTCTGGCTGCTGTGCTCTCAGCACCATCTCCCTTCTGGAGTGCACAGCCCCTCGGACCTCACAGGTGCTGCTCTGTGAGCAGCTCAGCTCTGGCAGGAGCAGCCAGTCCCGGGGCTGGTACAGATGCAAAGTGAGCAGCAGTTGCAGCTGATTAAAATGCTCCACTTCAAAACAATTTTAACTAATTACTAATATTTAGCAGCAGCATTTTAACTGCAGACTCCATGCTCCCACGGGGACTTGAACTCTTAATTTTCCACTGAGCTCCCCTGGCACCATTTAGCATATCAAAATGACCATGAAATTGCAGAGCCTCAGTCATTGTGCTCCTCTAGGAATTAATGCTAGCAGGAACAGGACAAAGCTGTGCTGCAGGGAGGATGCCACCAAATTCAGGCACTTCTCCCCCACCCAGGGCAATTCTGCTCTAGCACTGAGCGGTCCAGAAGCTGCTGTGGGCACAAGATGCTTTGCCAGGGGAAGGATGCAGAGAGGATTCCCTTACAAACAGCATTGTCGTCCTGGAAGACAGAGCCCCCAGAGGAGTCGTTGTCTGTCAAAGCAGCCTGCTCGTTCACCCCCAACCCAGGGCACTGCCTGCCCTGTGCAATGCCAACCACCTAACCCGTGGCAGAAGGGATGCAGGACCTCAAGCCTGGTGTTTCCCAGGCTCCTGCTCTGCTCAGCAGCCCCCACAAGGCAGAAATGTCCTTCAGAAGGGGTGAAGGGGAGGGGGGGCTGTGAGGCTCCCGTTGGGGCCCAGGCAGAGTGCAGCTGCAGTGCCTCACATCCTGACTGCTGCCCGAGCACACAGGCAGCATCACTCGGTGGGGCTGCAGGAGAAGCTGCTCTGCTGTTTAGCAGCAAAATCTCCAAAGCAGCCTCCATCAGGAGAGGACACAAAACGTTCTGGTCCTCTATGGACACCCAGGACCCTAACCCTGGCCCTGCACACCCCTCCCCTCTCTCTCCCTCTCTGCAGCAGGAGGGCAGCCAGACGAGTTCCCCTCCTCCATGGCTTCACCGCTGGGTCACTGCTTGACCCTGGTGCACATCCTGTAACCTCTCCTTGCCTTTCAGAGCCGCGAAGCTGCAGCAGCTCTGACGGGATGAGCCCAGCGGCAAGGATTTGTTCCTCTGCGGTTTGCTTTCCCTTCTTGTAAGCTGAGCACCGCAGTGCTTGCCAGGATGGGAGGGGTGCGGGGAGACTTCCTAATGAGTGCCTGCGAAACGCTTGGCAAGATGAAAGATGCTTCTTAAGTACAAAGAATTCACTACAGAAGAACTCAACCCCCTAAAAAACACCGACGGGAGGCAGACCTCCCACAGCTGCTTCCTCATCTGGGTCTCCACTTTATCCTGGCACCCAAGGAAGTGCCATTAACAACTGAAGGAGCCAGTTTGTGCCGAGCCCCCAAGAAGCTGGGCAGGGGTGGGCAGCCTGAGCCCTGCTGCTGTGAATGCTGGGCAGGGGTGGGCAGCCTGAGCCCTGCTGCTGTGGCTGCTGGGCAGGGGTGGGCAGCCTGAGCCCTGCTGCTGTGAATGCTGGGCAGGGGTGGGCAGCCTGAGCCCTGCTGCTGTGAATGCTGGGCAGGGGTGGGCAGCCTGAGCCCTGCTGCTGTGGATGCTGGGCAGGGGTGGGCAGCCTGAGCCCTGCTGCTGTGAATGCTGGGCAGGGGTGGGCACTGCTGCTTGGCACTGGCAGGAGCAGGCAGAGAGCTTGCCCAGGGTGGGGCTCTGGGAGGGCAGGAGCCCCATGGCACAGAGCACTGTCCCACAGCCAGCTCTGGCTCTTGCAGCTCCCATGCTCAGAAACCCTCCTCTGAGAGCTGCACCCACAGACACTTGTGGCCATTTGTCCTTCTGCCAGCATTGTTTTAAGCTTCACAGGAGGTATTTACAGACCTGTGGTGTCCTCTCTAACACTGCAAGCCCAACCAAGTCAGCCCCTCTAACTTCCCTGTTGGCAGGTGAGGTCTGCAGCCCCCACCAAGAGGTGGACAAAGCCTCTCCATAGGGTCCCTCACTGCTGCTCTCCAGTGTCTGCAGTACCAAGTAGTGATGAGTGACACCAGGCACAGCCTTCACCCCCTCTGCCCCTCTCCACAGCCCAGCTCAGCCACCACTCACAGCAGCCCTGCCACCAGCCCAAGGCACCTCAGCCTTTTGCTCTCCTGACCCTTCAGCCCTGTGTGCCAGACACTGCACCTGGCACAGTCATCCCATCCCCCTCTGATCAGCACTGCTCAGCACTGCTCAGCACACACCTTGAGTGCTGTGTCCACTTCTGGGCCCCTCAGTTCAGGAGAGATGTTGAGGTGCTGGAAGGTGCTGAGAGAAGGGCAGCAAGGCTGGGGAGGGGCCTGGAGCACAGCCCCAAGAGGAGAGGCTGAGGGAGCTGGGGGTGTGCAGCCTGCAGGAGAGGAGGCTCAGAGCAGAGCTCATTGCTCTCTGCAGCTGTCTGCAGGGAGGTTGTGGCCAGCTGGGCTTGGGCTCTGCTGCCAGGCAGCCAGGGCCAGAAGGAGGGGACAGAGGCTGAAGCTGTGGCAGGGCAGGTTCAGGCTGGATGTGAGGAGGAAGTTGTTGGCAGAGAGAGTGATTGGCATTGGGATGGGCTGCAGGGGAGGTGGTGGAGTCCCCATCCCTGGAGGTGTTCAAGCACAGCCTGGATGGGCACTGAGTGCCATGGGCTAGGGCTGGGGGATAGGTTGGGCTGGGTGAGCTTGGAGCTCTCTTCCAGCCTGGCCTACCCTACCCTACCCTATCCTATCCTGTCCTATCCTGTCCCCACTGTTCCCATCCTCCAGGTCAGGCAGCTCTGCCTGTTTGATGGGGCAGGGCCTCTGGCTGAGCAGTGCCTGTGCTTGTGTCACCAGTCTCAGGGCTGGCTGAAGGTCTTCCAGGGGGGAGGTGATGCCAGTCTAAAGGGCCTGCCAGCCCCAGCCAGTGCCTTCAGAGCTGCTGTGGTCCCTCAGAGCCAGTGCAAGAGAGAGCCAGAGGAGCTGTGAGGCTCTGAGGGTTGGTAAGGATGCTGAGGCAAGAGAGCACAGCACCCAGGGTAACCAGATGGGAGGGAATGTTCCTCACCATCTGGTGGAGCACAAGGGGCAGTCCTGGCAGCACAGGAGAGCCCTGTCCTCAAGCACCCTGTGTGTGAAAGGTCACCTGCCTGAGCACATGGAGGGCACAAGGCACTCAAGCTGCACCAGGGGAGATGAGGAAAAAAATCTGTTCTGCAAGAGTGGTCAGGGACTGGCACAGGCTGCCCAGGGAGGTGGTGGAGTCCTGGAGGTGCTCAAGAGACCTGTGGCCCCTGGGGACATGGTTTGGTGGCCATGGTGGTGCTGGGTGGATGGTTGGACTCAGTGATCTCAGAGGACTCTTCTGACCTTAAGGATTTTATGATTTTGTGATTCTATGATGCTGTAGCTGCTAAGACAAACTCAGGAGGACTGAGAAGAGCACTGGGAGAAGTGAGCCCTGATATACTCAGGTCCTGTGGCTCCCAGAAAGGGGCTCTGCTTTCAAGGCAGCCAAGACAAGCAAATCTTGGCCGTGCTGAGGTCAGCAGCAAACTTCAAGGGGGCTGAAGACGTCAGCTGGAGCTCTGCAGTGCTTCAGGGCTCCCAAGGCTCTGAGAAAAGTCTCCACTTACAGCGAGGCCTGGTGGCAGGGACTGGCTTTTGGAAGGCTGAGAGCTCTTCAGCGAGTTCTGGCTGCTGCCTTCCAGAGGCCCCAAGTGTGTATTTTAACCAGCTGCAGCTCCTGTGAGTGCATCACCCAGCAGCTGAGGCTGCAGCGAGTGCCCAGGTGCCAGCTTCAGGAACAAAGCTCCAAGTGTCTGCCAGTGCCAGCAGAAAGCACAGGACACAGGTGCTGGGGCCGGGGGGGGAGCACCTCCCTGCACCTCCTGGGAGCACTGCACCACCTCTCAGCTGCTTTCCTCCCTCAGGCTGCAGCACAGAGCACCAACTGCCTGCAGCAAGCTCAGCACCTCCAGGACCTGCTGCTGTGAAGAGAGCTCCTGGGCTCCTGCCTCACCTCATCCCTCCAGCCTGGCTGGGAGTCCCACCTGAGCAGTCAGAGCTGAAGGGAATAGAATGGAATAGGACAGGATAGGATGGGATGGGATGGGATGGGATAGGATAGGACAGGACAGGACAGGACAGGATAGGATGGGATGGGATAGGATAGGATAGGATAGGATAGGATAGGATAGGATAGGATAGGATAGGATAGGATAGGATAGGATAGGATAGGATAGGAGGGAATAGAATAGAATGGAATAGAATAGAATAGAATAGAATAGAATAGAATAGAATAGAATAGAATAGAATAGAATAGAATAGAATAGAATAGAATAGAATAGAATAGAATAGAATAGAATAGAATAGAATAGAATAGAATAGGCCAGGTCAGAAGAGAGCTCCAAGCTCATCCAGCCCAACCTATCCCCCAGCCCTATCCCATGGCACTCAGTGCCCGTCCAGGCTGTGCTTGAACACCCCCAGGGCTGGGTTCTCCACCTTGTTCTTACACCTGCTGACGCCAGTAACGTGTGCTGGATGGTTCCTCCCGAGGCCCAACCCAGCACTCAGCAGAGCCCACAGACTCACAAGCCCACCCGAATGCCTCGGGGGAGGCTGTGGCAGACAAACCTCTCCTCCACAGGGCTCCAGACACGGCGGCTCCGGCGGCAGCCTGCAGGGCTGTCAGAGCCGTCTCTAGCTGGCCTGGCTTTGATGTCATTGGGCTTTCAGGAGCTGGACGCGGTGATTATCTGCTGTCAGCAGGCATCAGCCCTCGGCAAACACTGCGGCTGACTCCAGAGCTCTGCCTCCGGGGAGGCTCTTTAGTCCTGCTGCTAACGGGGAACCCCCTGGCAGCTGGGCACGGCTTTGGCTACCTGGCACCGTGTTGGTGCTGCTGCATGCCCTGCTGGGCGGCCAGGGGGGCGTGCGGCGGGCGCTGGGCTTCTCCCAGCTCAGGCTGGCTTGGCAGGTGGCTGAGCCTCTCCTGGTTGTGGCACATCTGGCTCCATCCCAGCCCCAGCCCTTGTGCTGTGCTGGCAGCTCTGAGGGCATCCCAGGCTCAGCAGCCTGTCGTGGTGCTGCCTCTGGCACACCCCAGAGTGCTGGGGGCAGCATGGGGAGCTCCATCCAGGTCTCTGTTCCTTGCTGGTTCTGCTCTGGGTTTGTGCTGCAACCCCAGGACTGGCACCTGGCCAGGCTGCTGATGCCTTGGGGAAATGCCTGCGTAAAATGGGATGGGGGTGGGGGGGTGAGGGTGGGTCCATGTGTCTGGGTGGGTTCAGCAGCACCAAACTCGCTGCACCTCCAGCGTGAGCACTGTCCTGCAGTTTGTGGGGTCCCAGGCAATGCAGTGTGCCCTCAGGAAAGGCTGTGTCACGGCAGAGCTGCAGCCTGCTGCTGTCTGCCGTGGTCTGCCCGCTGGACTTGCTGCCCTCCTCACCCCTGCCTTCAGCCTTCAGCCGGGGGAGGCAGAGGACAGCAGAGGTCTGGCAGTGGAGGGCTGCAGAGTGAGTCGCTTTGAGCGAAGGACACCAAATCACAGCTGCCTGCCCAGGAGGGTGCGGGGCTGGGAGCAGCCTCGCCCGGGAAGGGCATCCGAGCACATGCTCCATTTAAGGACACACTGAATGAGGGCCTGGGGCGCAGCAGGGGAAGGGTCGCTCTGCGGAGGAGACCCGAGGGACGTGCGGGAGGTGCGGATCTGGAGCCGTTGCGGTGTCCTCGTTCACTCCTGCCACCCCCACGGGAGTCATCCCTGTGACTCCCAGTGCCTGGCGGTGCTGTGGCTCTCTGCAGCGCCACAACCTCCATTCTTAACGCCAGGAGCAGTCGGCAGGCACAGCCTGGTGCGGGTCCCGGCTGCAGGAGGTCCCTCCCGCACCCAGCGCTCTTCCCCGGCCCCGTGCGAGCTGCCTGCTGGCCCCGCAGGAGCCTTTCCCCCTGCCTGGCGGCACAGGAACCTTTCCTGCCTGGCGGCACAGGAACCTTTCCCCCTGCCCTACACACGGCAAAGTGTGGCCGGCAGAGTCTAGGGAGGTTCTTCTCCCCCTGCCCTCTGCCCTGGTGACACCGCAGCTGGCACACTGGGTCCAGTGCCGGGTCCCCAGCCCAAGAGGGGCAGGGATGTGCCGGGAGCCTGCTCGGGGTTGCCCACCCTGCCTGGCACCACGACACATGCCCAGCGCCCGCCCGTCGGCAGTTGGCTACCCCCTCGGGTCCCCCTTCCCTGGACTCTCTCTGGCATTCCCAAGCTCTGACAATCTGCTCCAAATGTTTTCCATATTTGTTCAGCCTCCTCGATTCCCCCTAGCAGGAGGGAGGGAGGCAGCGCCCGGCGGAGCCCCGGCCGGGACACGGCGGAGGGGAGCGCCCGGGACAGCGGCACCGAGCCCCGGGAGCGGCACCGAGCCCCGGGAGCGGCACCGAGCCCCGGGAGCGGCACCGAGCCCCGGGAGCGGCACCGAGGCGGAGCAGCACGGAGGCGGCAGGCGGCCATGGGGAAGCAGAAGCGAAGCAAAGAGCAGCCCAAGGCCGGGCCGGAGGAGCAGTCGCAGACTTGTTGCGGCTGCCGCTTCCCGCTGCTGCTCGCCCTGCTGCAGCTGGCCCTGGGCGCCTCGGTAACGGCGCTGAGCTTCCTGCTGGCAGGCCTCAGCTCCTCGCTGCCGGCCAGAGACACTCCGTACTGGGCTGGGATACCTGTAAGCATAAAGCGTCCTGCTGGCCAGCGCTAACGCCCGCTGCATGCGGCTGCGCCCCCGACTAACCTCTGCATGCCCAGCACCGGCCCGCTTAGCCTAACTGGGACTGTCCCCGGGACTGCTGCCTGGCCGCACTCTTCCCGAGGAACCTGCTCCTGGGAGACAGCACCCATGGGAGGCAGCACCCATGGGAGGCAGCACCCCCGGGAGGCAGCTGGTGTGCCCTGGCTGCTGTGCCAGCCTCTGCTCCTGCAGGGTGACTGCAGCCTCCCCTCCTGCCCTGCAGCACCCCTGGGGGGGAGCTGGTGTGCCCTGGCTGCTGTGCCAGCCTGTGCCAGCTGCTGCCAGGCGCTGCCGACACAAGCCCCTGGGCTCTTCCCTGCCTCCCCCTTCTGCCCCCAGCACTCAGGGCTTGGAGCCTGCCTGTGGCTTGCACCTTGTGCCCGGGTGCCCAGGAGGGCAGTGGCTGCCTGTGGAGCTTCCTCTCCCTGCCGAGTGCAAGAAGGAGCATGGTTTGACCCCTCGGTGCCTGTCGCTCCTCAGCTTCTCCCCCAGCCCTGCCTGCTGGTGCTGGCAGCTGGGGGATGTGGCAGGGAAGGGAGCCCAGCCCAGGCCCACCAGCGGCTCCCACCAAGCCATGCAGGGCTCAGTGGCCCTGCCCCACCCTGCAGGCTGCTGGGGATGAGGTGCAGGGCAGGAGGCTGCCAGGCTGGCAGGGGGTGCCAGGAGCTGGCTGCCCCCGCGGAGGCTGAGGAGCCGAGGGACAGAGTCATAGAATCATAGAATGGTTTAGGTTGGAAGAGACCTCAAAGATCAGCCAGTTCCAACCCCCCCGTGCCATAGGCAGGGACACCTCCCACTAGATCAGGACGCTCAAGACCTCATCCAGCCTGGCCTTGAACACCTCCAGGAAGGGAGCAGCCACAACCTCCCTCGGCAACCTGTTCCAGTGTCTCACCACCCTCACAGTGAAGAATTTCTTCCTAACATCCCGTTCAAATCTCCCCTCCACCAGTTTGAACCCATTCCCCCTCGTCCTGTCGTTACCAGACCTTGTGAACAGTCCCTCCCCAGCCCTCCTGTAGCCCCCTTCAGATACTGGAAGGTTGCTCTAAGGTCTCCTCGAAGCCTTCTCCAGGCTGAAAAGTCCCAACTCTCTCAGCCTGTCTTTGTAGCAGTGCCCCTGAGCTCGGGGTGTGCCCTGGTGGCAGCTCAGTGTGCAGGACTTGTTCCCCAAGCTCCAGGAAAGTGCCCACCGAGGTGCTGGCAGGGGTTGGGCTGTTCCCAGACCGTGAGAGCCCCCAGCAAGCAGATCTGCATTCAGGTGCCCAGAGAGAAGACTCTTGGTGTGCTAAACGCCCACAGGAGCATCTCCCAGAGGTGTCTTTTCTTGCCAGGTGGAGGATTTGCCCCAACAGCTGAGCTGTTTGGGCTTTGCTGTGCTAACCCTGCTGGTCACCCCTCCAAAGGGTGGGAAGAGCAGGAGCTGAGCTCCTGCAGGTCTTGCCCTAGAGAGGGCCTGGCAGCCCAGCAGGGCTCTGCAGCCTTCAGCCTGCCCTGGCTCAGGACAGCTTCCTCCTGAGGGGGCAGGGGGGTGCAGTGGGTGACACTGCCACCCCTGCTCTCTGGGGATGCTGGAGGTCAGGCTGCTGCTTCTCCAGGCGGCACTTGCAGTGTCCCAGGTGTGAGGCAGCTTTGGCACAAAGCCTGGGGGAAGGATGGGTATGGGCAGGGCTGTGAGCAAAGCCATGGAAACATCCACACCATCCACCTGGGATGTCCACATATGCCTCTTCTCCCTTGGAGAACCCCAGAGTGACTGCTCCCTGAAGGCTGAGCTCTCCCTCCTGGCAGCAGCCACTGGCAGCAGAGCCATTCAGAAGCCCACAGGAGGCAAAGCTCAGTCAGTGGCTTTCAGAGTTGCCCCTGAACACCAAGCAGAGCTCACCATGTGCCTTCCTGGGCTGATCTCCAGCTCCCAGCCTTGGAGGCCACGATGTGCATGCAGCAGCCAGCCAGGACGAGGCCTGGGGACACACACCTCATGGGTTGTGCTGGCTGTGGGGACCAGAGCTTCCTTTTGCTTCATGTTTGCAGGGTGTCCCCCCATGGGGAGCAGCAGGGCACATTGTGGGCTGCTGGCAGGGGTCTCTCTACCTATGGCTTGAGTCCATGGTGGCTGTCACCTTGGGGACTCTGGTGCTATGCTGAGCTACCACCACACTCAGGTGCAGTCTGAGTCCTTCCTGGCTTTTGGTGCCCAGCTGCTTGCCCTCAGGTGAGGCTCCTGGGAAGCCACACTGCTCTTCCTGCACCCTCAGCCCAAAGCTAGAAGGAAAGAGGTGCCTGGAGCCAGCAGAAAGGGAAAGCAGCACCAGAAAGGAGAGGTGGATGTTGTGCTGCAGCCCCAGAGCCTCCCAGCAAGGCAGGCAGCTGCTGGGGAGCTGTGGCAGGGAGATGCTGAGGACTGGGGGGAAACTGGTCCAGGAGGGAGGACCCTTGGCCAGGGCACTGTATGTGTGGTTGGGCATCCTCTGGGCTGACTCTTGGGCTGCTGTGGGAGGCTGCATGGAGGTAGGGGATGGATGACACCCCCATGCTGCTTGAGGACAAACCTCACAGCAGAAAGAGACTTCCCCAAACTCGTTTACTGGCACAGAAATGAGCAGCGGAAGGGGAAGATGTGGTGCAAAATAGCAGAGCAGATTTGTTTTAGCAGCATCCCACTCGAGTGCTCTTCTCCAAGGACTTGGTTAGTATTCAGAACCAATAACTTCAACAAATGTTTTATGGAGACCTTTTGAGCCACACCAGAGGTAATGGGGGAAGCTTCTTGCTGGTGTCGCTCCTTTGGCATGACACCAGGGCTGGATCTGCCTCTGTGGCTGTTGGAGCAGGGTGGCAGAAAAATGGGAAATTGCTGATGTGTAAACAGGCCCTGGGGGACTGAAAGGTTCTTTTGATCCCTTTGTTTATCTTCTGTGTGGGTGGCAGAAGGGTGGCAGAAGGGTGGCACCACTCCTTGCTGAGAAACAAGTGCCTGGGCATGTCACAGTGCAGGAAAGGGACCTTCAGAGGAGGAGCTGAGCGAGGTGCTGCCAAGAGAGCCCATGCAGGGTGGTCTGCATTAGACCAGAAGGTGACTGCCTGGGCTCTGAGGACAGCAGAGGCCAGGGCCTGGCTTTGTCACCTGTGCAATAAACGTGGGCAGTAATCTGCTGAGGAGGAGCAGAGGTGGCCCCCACCACCAGCCCTTCCCTCCTGCAGCTCCTGCTTAAGACCTGCTGGTCTGAGATGCATTTCAGCTGAAACCCACGGGGCCTGAGTGAGAAACCAGTTGGGAAGGTCAGAGCCTACATGATTCACCACTTCTGCTCAGCTTCAGCAAGCTCTTCCCTGCAGTGTGCAGGGGCAGCCAACTGCACTGCAGACAGTGAGAGGCTTTCATTTCCCCTGCCTCTGCCTGTTTGCAGGCTCTGGCTCCAAAGCCATTGCCCAGCTCCTCCACGAGACCTGTCCCAAGCACCTGAAACTCCAGCCTGGAACTCCAGAGTGGAACTCCAGAGTCTTTCAGTTGGAAAAGACCTTCAGGACCTTGAGTCCAGCCATGATGCAGCTCTCCCTTTCCCATGCAGCCAGTTAATGCCCACTTGCAACTGGTTCCACCTGCCCTCTGTGCTAAGCATCCTCCAGGTGTTCCTTTGCTGTGTCCATGCACACTACCAAGAGCCAATTTCTGCCTTCTTCACCAACATCTCCTCTTAAGCAGTCAGATCTCATCCCAGCTTTACCCTGTCCCACAGTCACTCCCATCTCACCACCCCAGCAGCCTCCTCCTTCTTGCTGCATCAAAGACCTTGGATGCACTCTCCCCAAGCCCACCCAAGCCCACAGGGTTTTTATTTCCTCTGTGTGTTGCCATCAGCTGCACAGAGCTCTGGGCAGGCTCCTTGCCCCTGCTGAGGCCTTGTGTCCCCTGCAAATGGGGCTCTGGTGGCTGCCTGGCAGCCCTGCTCTGGGGTGCAGATGCAGCAGGGACAGCACTCTTGGTCAGGCTCTTTCATTAGCTGGTGGCCTTTTGACACCCAGAGGGACAAATGATGCATTTCTCCTTGACACATCTGCTCTGGGATCAAAAGCAGGCAGGGTCAGAGCTGTGGCAGGCAGGGTCAGAGCTGTGGCAGGCAGGGTCAGAGCTGTGGCAGGCAGGCTCCCTTCCAGCTGGGCTTGCAGGAAGCTGCAGCTCCTCTGCACTGATTGCCCAGGGTGCTCACGGCTTCTGCAAGCCACATGTGTGGGTGGGTGGATGTGGACCTGGGCTTCAAAACAGCCTTCCAAAAGAAGCATCTCCTTCAGAAGCAGCTCCAGGCAGCAGCTGTGGCTCCAGCTGCCATTTCTGCCAGTCTCAAAAGATCTGCTGCAGAATGAGCACCCAGCCCAAGAGCCCTGACACTGCTCCCTGCTCAGGCTCTCCAGGCTCAGCTCTCCTCAGCTGGCATGGAGTGGTTTTGCTTGGAAAATCCCTCTGAGATCATCCAGTCCAACTATCAGCCCAGCCCCACCATGGCCACTAAACCCTGTCTCCGAGGGCCACGGCCAGACACTTAGAATCACAGAATGGTTCAGGTTGGAAGGGAGCTCAAAGCTCAGCCAGCTCCAACCTCCCTGTGCCACAGGCAGGGACACCTCCCACCAGAACAGGTCACTCAAGGACTCATCCACCCTGGTCCTGAACACCTCCAGGGAAGAGGTACCCACAACCTCCCTGGGAAACCTGTGCCAGTGTCTCACCACCCTCACCCCAAACAACTTCCTCCTAATGTCCACTTTTAATCTCCCCTCTGACACTTCAAAACCATTCCTCCTCCTCCTCCTCCTCCTCCTCCTCTCATCCCCAGCCCTTGTCAATAGTCCCTCCCCAGCCCTCCTGCAGCCCCCTGCAGATCCTGCAAGGCCACTCCAAGGTCTCCTGGCAGCCTTCTCCTCTGCAGGCTGCAGAACCCCAACCCTCTCAGCCTGTCTTCATTCTGGAACAGCCCCAGCCATGGGCACTTCACCTCCCTGGGCAGCCTCTGCCAGTCCCTGACCACTCTTGCAGCAAAGAAATTGTTCCTCATCTCCAACCTAACCCTCCCCTGGTGCAACTTGAGGCCATTTATGTGTGAGGTGACCTTTATATCTTTCTGGAGAGAAATTTGGACTGATCCCCAGCTAGAGCCAGGTTCCCCTGGGCAGCCCTACTGAGTTTTCACTTGGATTTGGGTTTGGGGGAAGTGGTCAATTTGTTATAAAAGGTGACACTTGCAAACTGCTGCCACCAGAGCACCTCCTGGGGACCTTTAATCTGTCGTTGTGCAAAGGTGATAAATGCACAGCCCTCAGCGTTCAGGTGTTCCCCCACTGACCTTCATTCCATGACCACCTTCATCATCACCACGAGCTGGCCTCGTGCCCCTCCTACGCCTCCTGCTTCATCCTTTTCCGACCAGATGGGAGTGAGCCATGGGTAGGTGAGGCTGTGGGGAGCAGCTCCCTTGCCCTCGTTGTCCTCAGGGGGTGGTAGTGTTGGTGTGCTCTACCCAGGCACCCTTCTGCACTGCCACCTGTGCTTGCTGCCTTTGGAGGTGACCAACCTGCTTTTCTCCCTCATGATGCTTTCCAGACATGCAGCAGGTGTAGTGAGAGGACAGGGCTCTGGCATGGTGCTGGGTGTCAGCCTGCTGGGCTCCACCATGAAGCTCTTCAGCGTGGCAACAGCAGCAGAAGCAAAGCTGGTGGTGAGGGATTTGGGGTACACAAAGCTTGGGCTCGATCTGTGCTGCTTGAGCCTGGGTTTAAGATGATGCAGGCTCCTCACAAGTGCTGAGCCTGTGCTGCAGGACAGCTGCAGGCACTGCTGAACCTATCCTGCAGCAGGCTGTGAGGCTCCAAGCTGAGGGAAGCAGCCACTCCTGCTGGCCAGGCTGTGCACACAGGGTTGGTGTGGCAGAGCCCTGGGGAGCCAGGGACTGCTACCAGCTCACCATGAGCACACCAGCTGGGACCCACTGCTAAATGCCCTTGGTAGCAGGTCCTGTTCCTGCTGGGATCTACAGGATCCTAATCTAGTTCCTAATCCCCAGCAGGATCCAGCCCTCCCTGGGGTGGGGGTGACCCAGAAAATGTCTACTCCCCTTCTTCTTGAGATTTACAGAAAACCACCCCAAAGAGGCCACTTTTCAGCCCCGAGGTGTCCCTGCCTCCTGCCCAAGCCTGCCAGCAGTGAGACTCTGGTGCAGCACAAGCCCTGAGCTTTGCCAGGCAGCCGTGAGCATGCACAGGGCATGCCTCAGCCAGGACTAAATCTGAACCCTAAATGCAGCTGAGCTGCGTTGGGGGCTTTGCTAAATTTAAATTCTTCCCTTGGATAACCTCCCACATTGCTCTGCTGGGCAGGGCTGTGCTGGGCACCTCCACACAAGCCTGGCTTGAGATTTGTGCAGCCTAGGAGTGCACAGCTCTGGACTTCCAGGCAGCAGCCACAGCAGCTGACCCAGTGGGTGCTGCAGGACCTGCCTGATGTGTAGAATGCAGTCGTGGCAAGCAGAGTGGTAGCAAGCAGGTGCTGGAGCAAGCTCAGCTGCATGCTCTGCAGTCTGGGATCCAATCTGCCCCTTCAGGTAGCCCTGAGTGAATGAGTGAGTCCCAGGGGCCCATGTGGAGCAGGTGCAGGAGTGGGCATCCTTTAGCCAGCAGCCCTCTGCCTGGGAAGCTGTCTGGCGAGGCAGGGCTGAGCCTGCTGCACTCAGGGCCAGCAGAGTTCTGCAAGGGTCTTGGGTGACCTGTGAGAGGTGTCCCTGCCTGTGGCACAGGGGTTGGAGCTGGATGAGCTTTGAGCTCCCTTCCAACCTAAACCATTCTGTGATTCTGTCATTCTAAGGGTTGTGAGAGGCAGTTGGTGGGAGGGAGAAGATGCCACCAGGAATGAATGCAGGTCTGTTGGCCTCGGAGGGGAAGCTGGAGCAGTGTCCCATGATGTGTCACGAGAGGCACAGCTGACCCTCGCTCAGGCCAGTGTCAGTGCCCACGGGTGCAGCCCAGGCAGGGCATGCTTGGTCTGCTGCTCACACCCAGATCCCTCAGCAGCAGATGCTGAGCACACTTTGATCCCACGGGAGCCTGGGGACACAGCGTTCAGCACGGGGCTGTGGCTGTGCTCCTGCAGGGCTTGCTGCAAGCCCTTCCCTTGGGCCAGGGGGGGCTGCTCACTGGGATGCTGCTGGAGATAGGAGCTCCTTAAGGTCTAAGTTCTGTGGGCATGTTAATTGAATTAAAAGATTAATACCCAGTGCGAGGGACCAAGGACATTGGCCATTAATCCTGGGAAACAAAACAGGCTCCAGCACAGAGCAGCACTGTGGGGCACAACAGCCCCAGCCCAGCACTGAGGGACCTTTGACAAGAAAGGTTGTTTGTCCCCCTGACAACCCTGTCAGCTATGGCTGACAACAATAAAGGCAGGAAAACAAATAAATGGGAGGTTGTGTGCAAGTCATGGGACCAGAATATAAATACCCATGACAGGGAAGGGAGTAAATAATCCTGACACCTCCTCAGCTCTGTTCCTACCCCTGTCCTGCTGGCTAGGAAGGGCACGGGAGAGGACTTGCTGAGGAGAGGCTGAGCAGCCACACAGCTTCTCCCGGGCTGGCTGGGCAGGGAGAGGCACTGCTGCTTCCCAGGCTGCTGACCAACCACCTGGGGGTTATCATCAGACCCCAGTGTGCAATGCTGCTGCCCCAAGCACAGCCAGGCAGCTGCTCAGTGCAGGGCAAGCATCCCCTGCACAGCTGCACACCTGGGAGGGAGCAGCACTGCACAGCTGCACACATGGGTGTGAGCATGCAGCCTGGGTGTGAGCAGCACTGCCTGGTGTGCAGAGAGCAGCAGGGGACAGGCAGTCCTCTGCTCCTGCTGTGCCCCCCATGGCACGGTCCCAACCCCAAGCAAAGCCTGGCTCTGCTCCCAGGGACAAGCCCCACTGCTCTGGGATGGCCTCAGATTAATGAGAAGCCTCCATCACTGGATGGGCACTTGGTGCCATGGGCTAGGGCTGGGGGATAGGTTGGGCTGGGTGAGCTTGGAGCTCTCTTCCAACCTGGCTGGTTCTATTCTATTCTATTCTATTCTATTCTATTCTATTCTATTCTATTCTATTCTATTCTATTCTATT
>VWZI01000528.1:0-10909 GCA_013396835.1 Psilopogon haemacephalus
CCTCTCCAGCAGTTCCTGTCCCTCTGACACTGGGGAGCCCCAAACAGTGCTCAAGGTGAGGTCTGAGCAGAGCAGAGCAGAGGCAAAGCAGAACCTCCCTGGCTCTGCTGGACACACTCTGCCTAATGCCCCCCAGGACCCCCTTGGCCTCTTGGCCCCCAGGGCACATTGCTGTGCCATGGATGTTCTCCCCCAGCACTCTCAGCTCCCTCTCCTTGGGGCTGCTCTCCAGGCCACAGGTCCCTGTCCCTCTCCAACTGAGGGAATATGCACAAAATTTGGTTTGTAAAGATGTTGAGCTGCTCAGGTGAAGAATGCACAGGCAGATGTGAGCCATAGCCTTGCCAGGCAGCCTTTGACTCTTTGCTGTGAATCACAGCTGCAAGTGAGCCTCTCCCACACTGCAGATGAAATGCCTAGGAGAAAAAAACAAAACAAAACAGAACAAAAAACAAAAAGCAGCCCAAAGCTGATGTATTTGGTGCTGCTGTGCTCTTCAGCATAAAGCAGGCAATGCCATGCTTGTATTTCTGTGCCTTCCCCTTAATTCAGGCTGCTGGTCACAAGATGCGAAAGGAAATATTCAATTAAGGCTAAAAATAAACCACAGCTCTGTGTGCCCAGAGACAGAGGCAGAGGACAGCAGAGGGTGGCCTGGGCTGCAGCCAGAGCAGCCTGGGCAGAGGTGGAGGGAGGAGATCCTGCTCTGCTCACACCTCACCTGCAGGGCTGGGGCCAGCTGGGGGGACCCCAGCACAAGAGAGACCTGGAACTGTTGGAGAGGGTGCAGAGGAGGCCACAAAGCTGCTCAGAGGCTGGAGAAGCTCTGCTGTGGGGACAGGCTGGGAGAGTTGGGGCTGTGCAGCCTGGAGAAGAGAAGGCTCCAGGGAGACTTCAGAGCAGCCTGCCAGTACCTGAAGGGACTCTAGAGAGGGACTTGTGACAAGAGCTGGGAGTGCCAGGAGGAGGGAAAATGGCTTTGAGCTGGGAGAAGCCTTCCCCCAGCAGCTCTACCTTACAGGTTAGTCTAGACCCTTCTGCTGCTTGCCAGGCTGCAGCAGCCTGGCCTGGGCTCAGCAGGTGGCAGAACACTCCAGAGAAGCTCCTTCAGAAGCCATCTCCAAGGAGACCTCAGAGCTGCAGTTCAGTATCTGCAGGGGAGCTGCAGGCAGGCTGGGGAGGGACTGCTCAGAAGGGGCTGTGGGGACAGGCTGAGGGCAATGGTTTGGAAGTGGAGCAGGGCAGAGTTAGGTTGGACACCAGGAGGAAGTTGTGCAGAGTGAGGGTGGTGAGACACTGGCACAGGCTGCCCAGGGCTGTGCTTGAGGCTCTGTCCCTGGAGCCATTGAGGCTCAGCCTGGCTGTGTCCCTGTGCAGCCTGCTCTGGCTGGAGGTGTCCCTCTGACTGCAGGGGGTTGCAGAGGATGCCCTTGGAGGGTCCCTTCCTAACCCAAAGCAATCTGTGAAGCTGTGAGCTCCTTTCAGTGATGTTTCTAAGCACATATTTGAACTGAGCAGTTTTCCTCCAAGGATGAAGAGAAGCAAACCCAAGCTCTGACATCCTCTCCACTTTGCCACTCAGGTATGTACCGGGGCCAGCTCTACCTGCAGTCATCAGCCAGGATATCTGAGAAGTTCTCCAGCAGCCCCAAGGCTCTGGAGTCCAGGAATGACAACTCCATTATCCCTCTGCCCAAGATCAAGTGGAAGCCTTTGATCCGTGAGTACCAATTCGCAGTTCCATTCCCTGGCTGAGCCCTGCAAGCACAGCACAGCCTCCTGCTCTCCAAGTCTGCTTCAAACCAGGGGAGTGTTTCCATCTGGAATGCTCTTCAGGAGCTCTCTCTGTGGCTGTATTAACTGTTGTTTGGGGGATAAGACAATGGCTGATGTTGGCTTTCCGGTCAACTTAGAATCCTAGAATCAGTCAGGGCTGGAAGGCAGCACAAGGTGCCAGCAAATCAGTGCCCAGAGAGTAGAGGAAGAGCAGTTAAGAAATGCACTGCCCATGAGGGGATGAAGCCCTCCAAAGTTCTCAAGGGCTTCAGAGATAACCTTGAGCTGCTACTGATTTATTTACTTACCTATTTGCTACAAGTGTTGAGGGCCAGGCTGGACGAGGCCTTGAGCAGCCCATGCTGGTGGGAGGTGTCCCTGCCCAGGGCAGGGAGTTGGAGCTGGCTGATGTTGATGGTCTCTTCTATGCATCTATGAACTCTGCAGGCTTCCCCAGAGCTATCAAGGGGAAGAAATTCAAGTTAAGACAGCAGAGAGTCAGCAGGGGCAGGGCTGGGCTTCGGTTCCTGTGGCTGCTGCAGTAGCAGGGGGTATGAGAAGAAAGCCACTCTCAGAGGTGTGCTCAGCATCCTGCTGTCCTCTGGTGCTGCCAGCTGTGGCTGTTTCCTCTGCCAATTGTGCCACGCTCAGATTCTTCTTCTCCAGACCTAATAGCAGCTTGACAATGCCTGCAGGGGCTACAAGCAGGCTGCAGAGAGACTCTCCCCAAAGGGCTGCAGGGACAGGCCAAGGGCAATGGCTGCAAACCAGAGCAGAGCAGGTTGAGATTGGATGTGAGGAACAAGGTCTGCACCAGAAGGCTGCTGGAGCACTGCAGCAGGTTGCCCAGGGAGGTGGTTGGGTCCTCAGCCCTGGAGATATTGGAGGTGAGGCTGGGCAGGGCTGTGGGCAACCTGCTCTAGGGGAGGATGTCCCTGCTGAGTGCAGGGGGTTGGACTGGATGAGCTCTGGAGGTCCCTTCCAGCCCAGCCCATGCTGTGACTCTGATCTCTGTGACTTTGGAGGTCCCTTCCAGCCCAGCCCATGCTGTGACTCTGATCTCTGTGACTTTGGAGGTCCCTTCCAGCCCAGCCCATGCTGTGACTCTGATCTCTGTGACTTTGGAGGTCCCTTCCAGCCCAGCCCATGCTGTGATTCTATGATTCTGTGACTCTCTGTGCAAACCACAGTGCCCTGTGCTGGGGACTGCAACTGAAGGCATCTGAAGCTCTTTTAGTGTCTTCCCTCTGCACCATTTTTAGACGAAATCTTCTCCTCATCCTCCCCCAGCTGCTCAGCCTGAAGCAGCCTTGTGTGAGGCACTCACCTGTCGGTGGCTGTGCCTTGTTTGCCAGCACTGGTGACATTTGGAGAGGCAGCAGTGACTCAGGCAGGACAAATGGGGACAAATCTGTGCCTGCAATTAGGTGGCACAGCACAAGGGAAAACAGCTCCTGCCCAGGTTGTCAGGAGGACAAGAAAAAGGGGAAAGAAAATGTTCTTTGGCAGCTTTTCCTCAGTGGCTTCACTGGGCCTTGCTCAGGTGGCTTTTTTTTTTTCCTGTCAGATGTATGAAACACTTTCAGGGCTGCTGTATTAGTTTAACCTACACACACACACCGGCTCAAAGGCTCAATAAATAGATTTAATTGGAAGTAAAAAGAAATAAAGTTTAACAATTAAATAAAAGATATTTTAGGTAAGGAGAATTACAGAGGACAGGGGGAAGGGAAACAAACCCCCAGATATAGGTATACAGCTGGTAGATGAGAGTGGGTAGAGCTGGATCCAGGTGGTGAAGTTGGAGATCGGTGGTGGATGCAGATGGATGCAAGGTGAGATGCAGTGAGTTAGAGAAGCTCCAAGGGTGGTTGCTCTCCCCAGGTGTGTGTTGGGGAGCAGGTGGTGAGCAGCAGCAGGAGGGCAGGATGCTGGCTGGTGAGGGAGCAGGGGCCAAGACAGAAATAGGAAGTTCATCTCCCCCTCTACAGAGGGTCTCAGCAGGAAGTGAGAGCAGCTTAACACGACCCCTGGGGATCAGGGGAGACCACCCCCAGGGAGCAGTCAGGATCCAGCTCAGGTAAGCCCCTAGGAGGGCTTAGCCCTTAGCAGCTGTTGGTGGAAGGACCCAGGCGAGGCAAAATGCAAAGCCTTGGCAGATGTTCCTGAGCCTTCAGGCTGTGCTGGCTGCTCCTCCCGGGTGACCTTCAGTGCTGTGCCCTCTCTCAGGACACTGCTCAGAAGCCAAGGTCAACCAAAGCCTTGGCAGCTCCCCTTGGTGCCCTCTGCAGCAGAGCTCTGCTGTCCACTCGCTGTGACTTCAGTTTGGGTTTGTGTTCTTCCCCTTCCCTTACATCAGCCATGGTGCAGGTCTGCAGAGGATCCCAAGCTGAGTGGTGTGCTTGGTGAGGCTGAAGGACAGGATGGGTGCACCCAGAGGGATGGGAGCAGGCTGCAGACCTTGGCTAAGAGGAGCTGATGTGGTTCAACAGTCACAGTGCAAGGTCCTACACATAGGCTAGGACAACCTTCCCTATGAGTCCAGGCTGGGGGTGGTGAGGCTGAGAGCAGCCCTGCAGAGAAGGCCTGGGGGGTGCTGGTGGGGGAGAAGCTGGGCAGGAGCCAGCACTGAGCACTGGCAGCAGAGAAGGCCAAGAGCAGCCTGGGCTGCATCCAGAGCAGTGTGGGCAGAGCTGCAGAGAGGGGATCCTGCCCCTCTGCTCTGCTCTGCTCTGCTCTGGGGAGACCTCACCTGCAGGGCTGGGAACAGACATGTGATCCCCAACACAAGAGAGACCTGGACCTGATGGAGATGGTGCAGAGGAGACCACAAAGCTGCTCAGAGGCTGGAGAAGCTCTGCTGTGGGGCCAGGCTGGGAGAGTTGGGGCTGTGCAGGCTGGAGAAGAGAAGGCTGCAGGGAGACCTCAGAGCTGCAGTTCACTACAGGACCTGCAGGCAGGCTGGGGAGGGACTGCTCAGGAGGGCCTGTGGGAACAGGCCCAGGAGCAGTGCTTTGAAGCTCAGCCTGTCTTGTAGGAGAGCTGCTCCAGCCCTTCTGTTTGCAGCCTCATCACCAGGGAGGACTGGGGTGGCTCAGCACTGGGACTGCAAACAAACACTGCACTGTAAGAGCTCTGGGTTGGAAGCTTAGAAATCACAATTGCTCCTCTTCCTCTCCAAGTGGGGTTCAGCCAACGACCCAAAACTGTTCCCCAGCACCAAAACCACTGAGCAATTCCATAAAGCTTCCCTGATGCCTGCAAACACTGCTTGAAGCCAGATTCAGCTGTGAATTGCCTTCCTAAATTAAGTACAATTGGAACAGGAGAAATGAGGGGTGGGTAACCCTGGAGAGCCACTGGAGCCTACAGGAGAGCTGGGCAGGGGCTTTTGACAAGGGCTGGCAGTGACAGGGTGAGAGGCAGTGCATTGAAGCTTCAGGAGGAGAGACTAAGAATGGAGTTTGGGAAGAAATTGTTGGCAGTGAGGGTGGTGAGACACTGCCACAGGTTGCCCAGGGACACTGTGGCTGTCTTCTCCCTGGAGGTGTTCAGGGCCAGGCTGGATGAAGCCTTGAGCAAGCTGTGCTGGTGGGAGGTGTCCCTGCCTGTGGCAGGGGGCTGGAACTGGCTGAGCTTTGAGCTCCCTTCCAACCCAAACCATTCTGTGAATCTATGAAAAGCGAGACCACTCCTGGGGCCAGAGAGGTGAGTGGAAGCAGCTCAGCAGAGACCAATCCTGGGGCCAGAGAGGTGAGTGGAAGCAGCTCAGCAGAGACCAATCCTGGGGCCAGAGAGGTGAGTGGAAGCAGCACAGCAGGGCTGATCTGGGTGCCTGCAGCAGGCTGTAGGAGCAACCTTCAGCGCTCATTTTAGGTGTGAATATATCGAGGCAGAAGAATGACAAATCCCAGTGGAAAGAGCAAACATAAACACAGGGAGTCTGAGGAGGTGTCCTGGTAGGGCATAAATCCTGCCCAAATTAGTTCAAACTCCCTGCCCTTCCCCTCCTCCTGTAGCAAGGTGCAGGGGTTGCAGGATGTGAGCAGGCTGAACCCCGTGGCGCATGACCAAGTCAGGTGCTTTGTGCTGTCCCTCAAGTGTCAGAGTGGACACCTGGGCACAGGACTTTGGATTCATTGGCCAAAACAATGGAGGCTTGTAGAAGGATTTCTAAGAGAGAAAGGGCACAGCCTGATTACAGTGAAGAGCCCTGCCCGTGAAGAAAGCCTTTGAAGATAAGCACAGCCTAATGCCCTTGAATCATAGAATCATAGAATGGTTTAGGTTGGAAGAGACCTCAAAGATCAACCAGTTCCAACCCCCTGTGCCATAGGCAGGGACACCTCCCACTGGAACAGGATGCTCAAGACCTCATCCAGCCTGGCCTTGAACACCTCCAGGGAGGGAGCAGCCACAACCTCCCTGGGAAACCTGTTCCAGTGTCTCACCACCCTCGCTGTGAAGAACTTCTTCCTAACATCCTGTTCAAATTTCCCCTCTGCCAGTTTGAACCCATTCCCCCTCCTCCTGTCATTACAAGACCTTGTGAACAGTCCCTCCCCAGCCCTCCTGTAGTCCCCCCTCAGATCCTGCAAGGCCACTCCAAGGTCTCCTGGCAGCCTTCTCTTCTCCAGGCTGAAAAGCCCCAGATCTTTCAGCCTGTCCTCACAGCAGAGGTGCTCCAACCCTCTGATCATCTTTGTGACCTCCTCTGGACTCTCTCCAACAGTTCCATGTCCTTCCTGTGCTGGGGGCTCCAGAACTGCAGACAGCACTCCAGGTGGGTCTGACAAGAGCAGAGTAAAGGGGCAGAATCCTCTCCCTTGCCCTGCTGGTGATGCTTCTCTTAATGCAGCCCAGCACACAGTTGGCTGATAGAAGCGAGGGGAGAAAGTGGAGCCAGAACAGAGATGGAGATGAGGAAAGTTCCTGCTTCTGGAAGTTAACCAGAAGTTTCTCGGTAGAGATGTGGTCGTTGTTATGATACAGTAACCAATTATTGCTTTCCACATAGGATCCCCCGTGCCAATTACCTTGCAGGATTCGCAAACGCCGCTGGCTTGCTGGCTACAAAAGGAGCTGTAGGATCGCTAATAAACAGAGCTAATTGCTGCAATCACATTGATTATTCATTGCTCCCGCCGTGCTCCTCCCGACAGAGGCTAATGCCCACTGGCCAGTTTCAAATAGTCTATTTAAGGGAGAGTGATTTGGAGCTGTTGCTTCTTTTCCTGCTGCTTCCACGGGGACCGGAGGTCTATTGGCAGCTCTTTCACAGCAGCCGCCTGCATTGCAGCCTGCAGCAGTGCAGGGCAAAGCCTTTCCTCCTCCTCTCCTCGGGGCGCTCTGTACCTGTGGTGTCTGTGAGTCCAGGCAGGGTTAGGATTTCCCCTGTAAGCAGGTTCCCTCTTTACCAAGTTCTGGCTGTTTAAACTGTTTGGTTCCGTGTTTATTAACGACCTTTGTGTAACTGCCTCTTATCGACCAAGCACCCAAAGAACCTCAGGGAGTTTTCTCAAAATTTCGATTATTAATAATTAAAATAATATTAATAAAATTATTATTAATAATCCACAAACGATTGTTAATGATCACAGCAGGAGGGAAAACGAAAGGGAAGTTGTCAGGCCGAATTGATCAAGCACAAGAAGTGTCTGGGGCAGAGCAGCACAAGAGGTGTGAAGGCAGCACAACGCAGCAGGTGCCACGTGTGGCAGGAGCTTGAGCTGGTGACTTGGAGCCCTTGGAGAGACATCAGCTGTGGCACACCAGTGCAGCCTGGCAGAAGGCTCAGCTCAGGCGGTTGCCTTCCAGAGCAGCAGCAGCTGGCAGGTGTCTTTGGTGGCTTTCTGCTCAGGAGCCCTGTCCAGTGAAGAGTTTGTCACTGGCAGACATAATTCTTGGGCCTGGCTAGATGTAATGGCAGGGCATGAGTGCCTGATGGGATTTTGAAAATAAACATAGTTTATTAATTTTGTTATTCGGAAGCTCACTCCCACACAGAATTTTTAATAATGGGGTGGTGCAAAGCTCAAGATGAGGCTGCAGTGTGAGTGCAGTCCAGACAGCAACTGTGTGCTGGGCTGCAACAAGAGCAGCTGTGGGCAGCAGGGCAAGGGAGGGGCTGGAACTGGCTGAGCTTTGAGCTCTCTTCCAACCTAAACCATTCCATGATTCTATAATGATGAGTTCTTTGCACGGCCATGAGAACTTTATACAGAGGGAGATAAACAGGGGATCTGGAATGCTTGAGAAACAAAACCAGCAACAATATAACAATAATGAAACTTGAAACTGGAAAGAGAATCTTAGTTTCAATTGTACCTCTTGCCCACCAGGAGGCTCAAGAGGCTCCTTCCTGCTGCTCAGGCAGAAGGGATTCAGATTCACAGGATTTCACTAAAGATTTGCTAAGAGGCTTTTGAGTATTTACTCACAAAGTATCTCTCCAGATTTCTGGGGCTTCATTACGGTATCAGACAATACCCAAAGCAGGTGAAGGGGCTGCAAGATAGCATCAGACAGTGCCCAAAGCAGGTGGAGGTGTTGCTGTCAGTAGTTTCAAAGCTGCTAGAGGCTTTGGAGTTTTCCCAGACCCTTTTCTCAGGCAGCTGGCACAGTCTCTGACCCGATTCCTCTTGACTCCCAATGGCTGGGAACTTGCAGAGGATGCAAGGAGGTAGTAGCACACAGAGCACGTTGAGGCAGAAGCAGCCATGGCAGTAGTAGCCCTTTCTGTTTCCTGCTCCTCCCTTTTATCCATGCAGCCTGAGTCTAATGGGCCTTTGGCCATAGATTAGCCAATCAGAAGGGCATTTTGCCAAGCCTGACCACAGCAAGTGAAATCAGGGCTTTGGTTTCTCTTTCTCATGGTTGCTTCCCCCAGCACAAAAAAAGGGGGAGCAGGGGAACAGGTCTGGGCAAACCAGGACATCTTCAGGCCTATTTAGACCCATCAAGACAGTAGATCAGGGCAGGCAGGAAAGCAGATGCTCATTGCTGCCTCCCACCTCTCATGGCACTGCCCTGGGGAGGGTGCTGAAGGAGAGGCAGTTCCACGAGGACAGGCTCCTTCCTTCTGAGACAGGGGAAGAAAAAACACAGCCCCAAGTCCATCCCTCCTGCAGGGCCATTTACTCAGTGTCTGCTGATGATACCAAGCTGAGTGGTGCAGCTGAGAAGACTGAAGGAAGGGATCCATCCAGAGGGACCTGAATGTGTGGGCTGAGGAGAATCTCATGAAGTTCAGTAAGGCAAAGTTCAAGGCCCTGCCCCTGGGTTGGGATGATCCTTGATAACAGAATACCCCTGTCATGATTACAGATCTTGCTGCTCCTTCTCTTCACAGACTCCCTGAATGAACCACGTTGGAGAAGACCTCTGAGATCATCGAGTCCAACCTATCACCTAACCCTTCTAATGAACTAACCCATGGCACCAAGTGCCTCATCCAGCCTCACCTGGCTTGGGGCATAATGAGGCTGAGATCAGCCCTGAAGGAGAGGCCTTAGGGGTGCTGGGGAGGGACTACTCAGGAGGCTTGGAGTGACAGGACAAGAGGCAATGGTTTGGAAGTGGAGCAGGGCAGAGTTAGGTTGAACACCAGGAGGAAGTTGTGCAGAGTGAGGGTGGTGAGACACTGGCACAGGCTGCCCAGGGCTGTGCTTGAGGCTCTGTCCCTGGAGCCATTGAGGCTCAGCCTGGCTGTGTCCCTGTGCAGCCTGCTCTGGCTGGAGGTGTCCCTGTGACTGCAGAGGGTTTGGATAAGATGCCCTTGGAGGGTCCCTCCCATCCCAGTGTGCTCCGTGGGTCCACCTGTGATTTACAGCCTTTTGGATTTGTCTTTCCCTTTGCCCTTGGCCAAGCTCCCTGTGTGCTGGTTTTAGGCTGTGCTCTGGCAGCATCCTCATGCTGAAGCCTTCACCTTCAAGACCCACCATGGCCTTTCCTTGGCAACAAAACACATCCCCCCGAGACCCTGCCCCCTTTCCCAGGGCTTTTAGCAATGCTTTCAAAGTCAATACCAAACATTCCCAAGTATTTCACACCCTGTGCCCTCAGATTTGTGCAACGGAGGGAGTTTTCTGCCTTCTATATTTGGCTGTGCCTCCCTGCCTGCAAGAACACAGCTCTCCTGCTGCTCAGATTTGCCCGAGATCAAGCTGCTTTTGAAATGCAAAAGACTCCGGAATGTATCTTTCCTGTGACTCTTCCTGTTGCCAAGATCGGAATGTTAATTAAATTCTGATTTTCTTCACTCCTCCCTTTCCAGACAGAATAATTAAAAAAAAAAAAAATCCCCAGCACCCCTGAGAAATTCCAGCTTGGCAACCCCCGGTAAGTTCCAGCAAACATGAGGTCATGCCATGGTTTGTGATGGTTGGGGGTACCCTGGCAGGGAAGACTGCCCACAGGTGGCATCAACACCAGTGCTTGGCACAGCATTTAATAGATCATAGAATCCTAGAATCAGTCAGGGTTGGAAGGCAGCACAAGGATCAGCCAGTCCCAACCCCCCTGCCATGCCCAGGGACACCCTACCCTAGAGCAGGCTGCCCACAGCCTCTGCCAGCCTGGCCAAAAACACCTCCAGGGATCTGGCCCCAAACACCTCCCTGCAGGGGCAACCCATTCCAGCCTCTCACCACTCTCATGCTCAACAACTTCCTCCTCACCTCCAGCCTCATTCTCCCCACCTCCAGCTTTGCTCAATTCCCCCCACTCCTGTGTGTTTTAATTCTCAGTTTTAATTCTCATTAAAACTGAGTGAAGTGACAGGGGTGGATTGTGTTGGTTTGAGCTAATTGGAAAATTTGTGTGAAAAATTAGACTGCTGCCTGAGAGTGAGAAATTAAACACTGTGTCCCTTCACCCAGTTTTGACTGGGAGAGAAGAAAGAAGGTTGTTTTAGAATGTTCCCAAAACATCCAGATAAGGCAGTGTGCTTGCGCAGTTCAGTCGGCTCTGGGTCGGCGCTGGACTTCAGCAGCTTCTTTCCTTTGTCTCTCTGCCTTTGAACTAATTCAGAGTAAAATTACTAAAACCATTCATTCCTTCCTGCCACTAATCTTTCTGACCGATCTTCAGCTTATCTGCAGCATCATCAAGTGGTGAGATAAAGCTGGGGGGA
>VWZI01000529.1:2931-14447 GCA_013396835.1 Psilopogon haemacephalus
CAATAGCTGGGCTGGGCTAGCCCGGAGCAAGGTCATCTGTAGCTTGAGATGGCTTTAGTGTACTTGGGACATCCTTTCCTTGGTACCTGGGAGTGCCTGTTGCTGGCAACCAAAGCTGAAGATCTCTTCCCACAATGCCTGGAGCAAGGGCACCTGTGGCTTGGGATGGCTTTAGTGTACTTGGGACATCCTTTTCTTGCTACCTGGGAGTTCTTGCTGCTGGCAACCAAAACTTAAGATCTCTTCCCACAATGCCTGGAGCAAGGCCACCTGTGGCTTGGGATGGCTTTAGTGCACTTGGGACACCCTTTTCCTTGCTACCTGGGAGCTCCTGTTGCTGGCAACCAAAGCTGAAGACCTCTTCCCACAAGGGCCATCATTAACTGATATTTTTCTCCCACCCTACCCTGTCCCTTCAGACACCTGCAAACTGGCCTGAGCAGTGGCCTGGCCTTTCCCAAGGGCCAGGAATGTTCTGCTTAGCTTACTCACTTTCCACAGTTGTACAGGTCACAGCAGAAGCAGGTGTTGGTCTTGATTTTGGGCGTGCAGGGCGCGCGGCGCTGCGGGTGACAGACTGCCTGTGTGGGTACAGAAACAACAACGTGAAGCACGGAAGGACACCAGCCCCAAACACAGCTCCTGCTGCTATCTGGCCTCTACTTCGTGTAGATTTAGCACTGAGCTCCAGATGAGCCCCGGACAGATGTTTCTCCCCTTATTTTGCAGCAGGGAGTCGAGGTGGAACAAAGAGCCCTTAGAGCAGAAGGTTGGAGGAGTCACAGATAAGCAAATGCCTGCAGGGGAAGGAGGTCGTGCAGCTCCTGGAGTGGCCACCACCTTGCTGAGCTAACACTGCTCACCACACAGCAACTCACAACAGCCAATTGTTTGTGTGAGCTGCAACACTCAAGCTCATGTGGACAGTCTCTTGGCTGAGCAGAGAGTGCCTACCAATGCCACTGGGTACTACTTACCAGGGGAGAGCAAACAGACATTTTCACCTGGAGGACAGTGCTTGATCAAAACTCCTTGCAGCTGGTTAGGCAGCCTCAGAGGGCACTTGGAGGACAGTGCTTGATCAAAACTCCTTGCAGCTGGTTAGGCAACCTCAGAGGGCACTTGGGAGGACAGTGCTTGATCAAAACTCCTTGCAGCTGGTTAGACAACCTCAGAGGGCACTTGGAGGACAGTGCTTGTTCAAAACTCCTTGCAGCTTGTTAGGCAGTCTCAGAGGGACTCAGTGCACAGCAAACCCAGTCCAAGTTACTCACACACTGTCAATGGGTGGCAGGAACATCCACCCCCAAGGTGCTTCTCTTTGGAGAAGACAATAGATAGCAGAGGCACAGGGGCTGATGTGTATGCCTCACATCTACAGAAATTACTACTGCATGAACTCTTAACCCACCACCACCCTGCTCCTGAAATGAATGCACAGCTAGATCTAGAGAAAACAGTGTATTTTTCTGTCCCCTGTCTTCATCCCTCCACCTGCTCCCTCACTAAGGTGGCAGTACCAAGTGTGGAGGAGTTCACTCCCCAGGTCCTGCTGGCATTTTGCTCCTAGCATCCCACCCACTGCTCACTTCCAGGCCTCTGGGACACTGCTTGGCAGCAGGTTCTTCGACCTGCAGCATGAAGCCAGCACTTCTATGGTGTCAGCACAGCCAAATCTGCTCTTACCCTTTACTAAGGTGGCAGTACCAAGTGTGGAGGAATTCACTCCCTGGGTCCTGCTGGCATTTTGCTCCTAGCATCCCACCCACTGCTCACTTCACAGGTCTCTGGGACAATGGAGCAGCAGCTTGGTAGCAGGTTCCTTCACCTGCAGCATGAAGCCAGCCTCTCTATGGTGACAGCAGAGCCAAATCTGCTCTTACCCTTTTAATAATGTGGCAGTATCAAGCATGGAGGAATTTGCTCCCTGGGTCCTGCTGGCATTTTGCTCCTAGCATCCCAACCACTGGTGACTTCCAGGCCTCTGGGACACTGCTTGGCAGCAGGTTCTTCCACCTGCAGCATGAAGCCAGCCCCTCTATGGTGTCAGCACAGCCAAATCTGCTCTTACCTCTGGTGGAGTTGTACTCTTGGAGTAGTACTGACATCGTCCCGCATAGAGTGGCCTCAGATCCTGCCAAGGAAAAAGCAGCATTGCAGTGGAATCAGTGCAGCAGGCTTTGGAGAGACCCTGCTCTCACCCCAGCACATTGGCAGGTGGGTAACAGCCCCTAGCCCACACCTCCTGAGCCCCAGGTGATGTTTAAGAATGGTCTTTGGGGGCAGGCACAGAACAAATGAGCTCTTCAGCCAGATTTATTTGGGTGAGGGTGACCACCCCAAACTGGGTGACTCATTCCTCATCCCCCTAAGCACATCCCAGAGCTGTCTGACATGTTCCTGAGGGCTCTCCATGCTGAATCATAACCACTTCTCACTAAATCTTTGGCAGATTTATCTTTCTGGTGTCTTGAGTTACATGTGGGACAGCTCTGGATTACCAAGGACTCTGCATGTAAACATCACTAATGCCTCACTGCAAGGCAGCTCGGGGCAGGATCTCAGGGAAAGCAGCACAACATGAATAGCTGAGGAATTGACCTGGAGCTGAGCAAAGCCTCTGACACTGTCCCACACCACATCCTGGTCTCCAAGCTGGGCTTGATGGGTGCAGCACCAGATGGATCCAGAACTGGCTTGATGGCTGCACCCAAAGAGTGGCTGCCAATGGCTCCATGGCCCAGTGGAGTCCCTCAGGGATCAGTCCTGGGACCAATCTTGTTCAGCATCTCTGTGGGTGCCATGGGCAGAGGCATTGAGTGCAGCCTCAGCAAGTTTGCTGAGCACCCCAAGCTGTGTGGTGCAGCAGCCAGGCTGGAGGGCAGGGATGGCATCCAGAGGGACCTGCACAGGCTGCAGAGGTGAGCACAAGCCAAGCTCAGGAGGTTCAACACGGCCAAGGGCAAGGTCCTGCAGCTGGGTGAAGGCAATGACAAGCACCAATCCAGCCTGGGCTGGGACTGGCTGGAGAGCAGCCCTGAGGAGAGGGACTTGGGGGTGCTGGTGGAGGAGAAGCTGAAGATGAGGCAGCAGTGTGCACTTGCAGGGCAGAAAGGCAAGCAGAGGCTGGGCTGCAGCAGGAGCAGTGTGGGCAGCAGGGCCAGGGAGGGGATTGTGCCCCTCTGCTGTGCTCTGCTGAGAGCCCACCTGGAGTAGTGCATCCAGTGCTGGAGCCCCTGGGACAAGAGGGATGTGGAGATGCTGGAGGTGTGCAGAGAAGGGCCCCGAGGATGCTGAGAGGGCTGCAGCAGCTCTGCTGTGAGCACAGCCTGAAAGAGTTGGGGCTGTGCAGGCTGCAGAAGAGGAGGCTCCCAGGGGACCTTCTGGTGGCCTTCCAGGATCTGAAGGGGGCTACAGAAAAGCTGGGGAGGGACTTTTGAGGCTGTGAGGGAGTGACAGGACTGGGGGGAATGGAGCAAAGCTGGAGGTGGGGAGATTGAGGCTGGAGGTGAGGAGGAAGTTGTTGAGCATGAGAGTGGTGAGAGGCTGGAATGGGTTGCCCCTGCAGGGAGGTGTTTGGGGCCAGATCCCTGGAGGTGTTTTTGGCCAGGCTGGCAGAGGCTGTGGGCAGCCTGCTCTAGGGTAGGGTGTCCCTGGGCATGGCAGGGGGGTTGGGACTGGCTGATCCTTGTGGTCCCTTCCAACCCTGACTAATTCTATGATTCTTGATGTGTATCTTCATCAGCAAACCCTTCCCAGGAGCAGATGGACTTGCTGGAGTGTCTGATCCAAAGCTCCAGGTGGCAGCAGCAGAGCAGGTGATAGTAGGGACACTCTGACAGCATGGCAGGAGCACTTCTCCTGCAGGATGGTGACAGTTTTGGACTGTAAGTGGGTGAAGCAAGCCAAAGGCATGCCTGTTCATAAGGAGTCAGAAACCAGAGCCCTCAGCACCCTAACTGCTGACTGAGGTCTAGCACCTTCAGACACGCAGACATCCCTCAGGCCAACTGGGAGGAGGTGCCAGCTCATGCCGCCCATGAGGTCAACACCTAAAAATCCCAGAGCAAGTCTGTGGGGCTCTCACCCACACAACCAGCATCAGGAGTCAAAGGTTTTCATTGAAGCTAATTCACATGGCCTCACAAGCAGGACCAGAGCTGGCCACGACTTCCTGGCTGCATCTGGACAGAGGGAGACCTCTGAGCTGAGTGGAGCTGGAGCTGCCCTTTGCTCTCCCAGCAAACCCTCCTGCCCAGACATCCTTCTACCACTGCAGTGCTCAGGGGCAGGAAAGGGAGGTGGCTTGACAAGGAGCATAATCAGCCAGCTGACAGGGGGAGCTTCCTCTTGCTGGGTTCATTCTGACCTTCTGAAGCTTCTTTCCATTCTCGTCACAAACAAACAAAAAAAAAAAAACCCAAAACTGCCTTTTTAATCCCATTTTGGGGAAAATAACCAAACCAAACCAAACCAAAACATTCACCAAGAGCTACGAGAGGAATATCTGTTTGCAGCTCCAAATTTCCATCCAAAAGTTGCAATGGACTCCTGTGCTTCTGCACTTCTACGCCAGCACCTGAAGCTTTCGCAGGTCCGCCCGTGCTAGCGCTTGGTGGCAACGACAGCAGCTCACACTTCTTTAAAGTCATCAAGTGGAAACTGAGAAGCTCCTGCCAGTGCTTCCTGTTTACAATCCAACACTTTAACGAGCTTCCTAGCAAAAGGCTTCCTCCTAGCCCCACGCCCAGCAGCTCAGCCGGCACTGACGACTACCTCTGCTGGCATTTAAAGAGCATTCGCAGCACACCTCGCAGTGTTGAGACTCGAGGAAACACATAAAGCAGAGACAGACACGCACAAAAAAACCCCAAAACAAACCCAGAAGCGAGGTCTTAAGATGTAAATCATAGAATCAGAATCATAGAATCAGTCTGGGTTGGAAGGGACCACCAGGGCTACCTAGTTCCAACCCCATTGCCATGGGTATAGAATCACAGAATCAGTCAGGGCTGGAAGGGACCCCAAGGATCAATCATCCAGTTCCAACCCCCCTGTCATGGGTATAGAATCATAGAATCAGAATCACACAATCAGTCAGGGTTGGAAGGGACCCCAAGGATCAATCATCCAGTTTCAACCCCACTGCCATGGGTATAGAAGCACAGAATCAGTCAGGGCTGGAAGGGACCACAAGGATCAGCCAGTTCTGACCCCCCTGCCATGGGTATAGAAGCACAGAATCAGTCAGGGTTGGAAGGGACCACAAGGATCAGCCAGTTCCAACCCCCCTGCCATGGGTATAGGATCATAGAATCAGTCAGGGTTGGAAGGGACCACAAGGAGCAGCCAGTCCCAACCCCCCTGCCATGCCCAGGGACACCCTACCCTAGAGCAGGCTGCCCACAGCCTCTGCCAGCCTGGCCCCAAACACCTCCAGGGATCTGGCCCCAACCACCCCCCCTGGGCAACCCATTCCAGCCTCTCACCACTCTCATGTTCAGCTTTCTCCTCACATCCAATCTGAACCTCCCCACCTCCAGCTTTGCTCCATTCCCCCTGGTCCTGTCACTCCCTAACAGCCTAATAAAGTCCCTCCCCAGCTTTTTCGTGTGCTCGCTGCTGCCTGTAGTTTTATGATTTAAACCAGCACTCAGCCCATGCCATGTACCAAGCCAGTGGGATGTGGCCCCAGGAGCACCATCCCTTGTCTTGCTGGAGCAAAGGCAGTGCAGCAGCTGTGTTTCCCGGGGTGGGGGGCACTTACTATGTGTCTGGCAGCAAAGACTCCGTCCACTATGGCGCAGCAGAACGCGGCGATGACACCGAAGCTGATGAAGACAATCGATGCAACCAGCTGAGGAAGGAAAACGAAGCAAAAAGATCATCTGCCTCTCCACCAGGATCCCGAATCCACAGCCAAGAAACCCTCAGGCAATCAATGAGTCCAATGTCTGCTCAGGCTGCACAGACTGGTCTCACTGAAGGCACTGGGAGGTAGCCCAGCAGCAGCATCGTGCCAGGCTGCTTCTCTGGGGCCTCGAGATCGCAATGCAAGTTTTAAAGTGACTCCAAAGCTCTAAACTTAGGCTGAGATACAACTCCTCTTCTGGCTGCTACTATCTTTAACTCTTCCCTGGAGAGAAAAGGAGAAGATTTCTTCCCTCCCCGTTCTGGAGCACTGCAGAGAGCTGCTCCGGCGAACGCTTCCCATGCTGTATGTGAACCTCCCTGGTGGGAAACACTTTCATGCAGGTCTGCACACAAAGCCATGAGACCAGAAGATAGGGACCACCCTACACCACTGCTGTTGTACACCTTCACAGCAGCTTGTCTGGGCTCCTCTGGGCTGTGGTGAGAGCAGTACATGAGCCTTCTCCTGGCTTGGGGAAGCCTTAAAGAGAGAGAGATCTCCACCTTCGAGTCAGGGAAGGAAGTCATACAGGTCTGGTCCTCTTCCACTGGTGGCACCATTGTGTGGGTTTGAGCTAATTAGAAGAATTTGAGTGAGAAATTAGACTATTGGCTGAAAGAGGTAAACACAGTGTGTTACTTCATCAGAGTTTTACTGAGAAAGAAAAAAAAAAGTTGTTTTTAAGAACTGTTCTGGAAACAACCAGATAGCAGAGGGCTTCTGACTGTTCTGAGCTGCGGCTGCTCCTCTTGCATGGTCTCCTTTGTCTCTTTGTCTCGGTAGCTAATTCAGAGTAAAACTACTAACTCCTTTCTATTACTAACCCCCCTGGCCCATCTACTTCAGCTTATCTGCAGCATCAACAGGTGGTGAGATAAGACTGGGGAAGGGGGGAAAGGTGGTAGGGGTGGTTGGTTACCCCTCTTGGGGATTTTGGTCTCTGGGAGGGCTGTGGTGTTTCTGTATTACCTTTTCACTGTATAATCTGTAATATCTGTTATACCTTGTAAATATTTGCTTGTATATTGTGCATTGCTGTAAATATAAAGCTTCATTTATTCACTTCCAGTGTTTTTTTGAGTCCTAGCTGGAGTGGGGGGGCAGGGAACTGCTAAACCACTACAACCATCAATGCAACCAGCTGAGAAAGGAAAACAAAGCAAAGCATCATCTACCTCTCCATGACCAGGAAATGAAAACAAAGCAAAGCATCATCTGCCTCTCCATGACCAGGAAAGGAAAACAAAGCAAAGCATCATCTGCCTCTCCATGACCAGGAAATGAAAACAAAGCAAAGCATCATCTGCCTCTCCATGACCAGGAAAGGAAACAAAGCAGAGCATCATCTGCCTCTCCATGATCAGGAAAGGAAACAAAGCAAAGCATCATCTACCTCTCCATGACCAGGAAAGGAAACAAAGCAAAGCATCATCTGCCTCTCCATGACCAGGAAATGAAAACAAAGGAGAGCATCATCTGCCTCTCCATGACCAGGAAATGAAAACAAAGCAGAGCATCATCTGCCTCTCCATGACCAGGAAAGGAAACAAAGCAAAGCATCATCTGCCTCTCCATGACCAAGAGCTTCATGCCCTCTCTGTGAGGATACCTACACCACAGTCACTGAACCCTCAAGGATTTGTTACAAACAGTACCCAGTGGTATATAGGACGAGGGGTAATGGCTTCAAATGGGATGAAGGTAGACATTAGGAAGAAGTTCCTCACTATGAAGGTGGTGGAGCAATGGAACACATTGCCCAGAGAAGCTGTGGAGGCTCCAACCCAGGAAGCTGTGTTGGATGGGGCTTTGAGCAACCTGGTCTAGTAGATGTCCCTGCTCATGGCAGTGGCACTGGAACTAGATGATCTTCAAGATCTCTTCCAACCCAAACCATCCCATGATCCTATTTTAACCTAAAAATCCTGAGATCCTTTAATCACACTGTTTCTAGCCACACATCCTTCCGTAAAAGCAGACCTTTCTCATGCAACATCTTCATGCCGACTAGGCCAGCTTGAGCAATGAGTGGAGATGCAGGAGGGCTCACTTGGGATAGTGGAAATGATCCCTGCACAACTGCTTACATCTGTTAGCCTCAAAATGAGAGAAAACAAAATGATTTTCCAGGTGAGGCAAGCATCCAAGACTTGCACTCCTGCAAACAGAAGCAGGTAGAGCAGAGTGTGAAATCAGCCCAATGACCACAGTCAGCAGTAACAAGCTGGCACTGCAGTACTGGATGCTGTGCCACAAAGTCATTGCAGGTGAGAAGTTTTCCAGGCTACAGGGCCCTGTGCAAGGAGCAAAGAGCAGCATCTCCACACCACTCAGCCCTGTGCCATCACCACATCTGGATCACAACTTCACTCTCCAGCGCAGCAGCTGTACTGTTCCACTGCCACAGCCTGTGAAATCAGACAGGAGGAGAGAGCACAGCTGCTTGCAGCCTGGCTGGAAGAAATGGGGGTTTATAGCTGAAGTTGTTTGGTAGCAAGTTGAGGTTTTTTGTAGGCACGGGAAAGAGGACATTCTCCCTAAATAGAATCATAGAATGGTTTAGGTTGGAAGAGACCTCAAAGCTCAGCCAGTTCCAACCCCTCTGTGCCATAGGCAGGGACACCTCCCACTAGATCAGGTCGCTCAAGACCTCATCCAGCCTGGCCTTGAATAGCATGGCCCTTGGAGATGGGGAGTGACTCAAACACTAAATATACACAATTAGGTTATTTGTCGGTTGCCCCTGCTTGCAGACAGCAGCTGCTGATATGCTGATTTGAAATAATGCAAGGTTAATGGGGATACTTTCATAACAGCCCTCCTCAGACAGAGAATCACAGAATGCTCTGGGTTGGAAGGGACCTCCAAAGGTCATCCAGTCCAGTGACGTTAGAAATGGATTTGCTCTCTTTATTTATAGATACCTCTGGCTCACCTGGAGAAGGCACAACCTGGAAACCAAATGCTGAGGATTACAAGGCCAAGTGTAAGGTCCTGCACCTGGGTGGGAGCAATCCCAAGCACAACTGCAGGCTGGGTGGGGAATGGCTGAGAGCAGCCCTGAGGAACAGGACCTGGGGGTCTGGGCTGGTGCAAAGCTGAAGATGAGGCTGCAGTGGGAGTGCAGCCCAGACAGCAACTGTGTGCTGGGCTGCAGCAAGAGCAGCTGTGGGCAGCAGGGCAAGGGAGGGGATTGTGCCCCTTGGCTCTGCTCTCCTCACACCCCACCTGCAGCACTGTCTGCAGCTCTGCAGCCCCCAGCACAAGCAGCACATGGAACTGCTGGAGAGAGTCCAGAGGAGGGCCACAAAGATGCTCAGAGGGCTGCAGCAGCTCTGCTATGAGGACAGGCTGAGNGGCACAGGGGGGGTTGGAACTGGCTGAGCTTTGAGGTCTCTTCCAACCTAAACCACTCTATGATTCTGATTTGAGATGCAGAAAATGAAATGACAAATAAACCCATGCAAAATGTTATTTAAAAAAAAAAAAAAATCATGTTTTTGAACCAGTGCCAGGATTTGTCAGTAGGAGCTGTGATTTGTGCTGCACAGCACTGTCACTGCAGAAAGCAGAAGCCCCTCTCAAGAGCCATGGGATACAGCTCTAGCAGGGGCTCAGCCTGAGTCCACTCACCTAACTCCTGCCAAAGGCAGCCACACCGAGGAGCATTTGGGCAGCAGTAGGTTGGGTTGGGATAATGCAGGAAGCACAAAGCAGGAGCCTTCTGAGCTGAGGTTCCCTTCAGGCCATGGTCCAAGACAACACAGGCTGTGAACCTGCCGGTCACTACTTCTGCTTGGCATGGGTGACTGTCTGAGGGCACACATAGTGCTGACTTCTCACTTGGAAACTGCTGAACAGGCAGGTCTAAGTCTGTGCTGGCGGGCAGGGGTGTCAGGCTGGTGGGCAGCACCCTGGCCAGCTGGCCCTCCCTCCAAGGATGAAAGCTCTCCCTCACTTGGACGGGTGGGAAGTGCAGACATGCACCATGAAAACCAATAGGCCTGGGTGGGGAAACTGAGAGAAGTCTATTTCTGTCTGCAGACTGGAGAGAAGCAAGGAGAGAGTTGCTCCAGATTAGCCTTCCCCATCTTGCTGGCTCGCTCAGCTCCTCACCTTGTCCAGCCAGAAACATGCACGGGGACACGGCACCAGAAGTTGCCCTTAGCTTTCTCTGTGTGGCACTCTGTGTCCCTTAAACGGGGACATTTTGCCATCACCCAGGAGCATCTGCACAGCAACCAAGGTCAGGACTGCCTTTGAGCAACCAGGACACTGGGGAAGGTTGCAGGAAAATCCTGCACTGCCAGTGGTGCTATGGAGAGAAGACATGGACAAAGTGCCACAGGGCTCCTGGGCAAGCAGGAGATGCAAGTAAAGCACAGGGACAATAGGGCACAGCTGCTACATGTCCTCTCCATGGTCAAATCAGGGTCATGCCAGCTGCCATCTGAGGCTGCACTGATGCAAGCCCTGCAAGGCTTTGTAGGACACAAAATCAAGGTCAGGACTGCCTTTGAACAACCAGGACACTGGGGAAGGTCACAGAAAAGTCCTGCACTGCCAGTGGTGCTATGGAGAGAAGACATGGACAAAACTGCCAAAGGGCTCCTGGGCAAGCAGGAGATGCAAGTAAAGCACAGGGACAATAGGGCACAGCTACTGCATGTCCTCTCCATGGTCCAAGCAGGGTCATGCCAGCTGCCATCTGAGGCTGCATTGATGCAAGTCCTGCAAGGCTTTGTAGGACACAAAATTAAGGTCAGGACTGCCTTTGAGCAACCAGGACACTGGGGAAGGTTGCAGGAAAATCCTGCACTGCCAGTGGTGCTATGGAGAGAAGACATGGACAAAGTGCCACAGGGCTCCTGGGCAAGCAGGAGATGCAAGTAAAGCACAGGGACAATAGGGCACAGCTGCTACATGTCCTCTCCATGGTCAAATCAGGGTCATGCCAGCTGCCATCTGAGGCTGCACTGATGCAAGCCCTGCAAGGCTTTGTAGGACACAAAATCAAGGTCAGGACTGCCTTTGAACAACTAGGACATTGGGGAAGGTCACAGAAAAGTCCTGCACTGCCAGTGGTGCTATGGAGAGAAGACATGGACAAAGTGCCAAAGGGCTCCTGGGCAAGCAGGAGATGCAAGTAAAGCACAGGGACAATAGGGCACAGCTCCTACATGTCCTCTCCATGGGCAAAGCAGGGTCATGCCAGCTGCCATCTGAGGCTGCACTGATGCAATCCCTGCAAGGCTGGGTTATGCATGCTCTGGAGGACACAAAATGAGAGATGAAAAGGCTGAACACTTCATCTTGAACACTGCCTTCAGGTTTGAGCTCTCCAGTTTCAGAGGGACAGGGAGCTGCTGGAGGTCCAACAGAGGATGCTGAGGGGACTGGAGCGCTGCCTGGGGAGGAGAGCCTGAGGGACTTGGGGCTGCTTAGCCTGGAGAAGAGAAGACTGAGAGGAGATTAAATAAATGTTTATAAATCACTGAGGGCTGGGGGTGAGGAGTGGGGGGAACAGGCTCTGCTCACTGCTCCCTGCCATAGGCCAAGGAGCAATGGATGGAAGCTGCAGCACAGGAGGTTGCAGCTCATT
>VWZI01000529.1:34696-45019 GCA_013396835.1 Psilopogon haemacephalus
TTTTTTTTAACAATGAGGGTGGTGAGACACTGGCACAGGTTGCCCAGAGAGGGGATAGATATCCCTGGCAACATTCAGGGTCAGATTGGAGTGGGGTCTGAGCACCCTGCTGTAGTTGCAGATGCCCTTGCTCAGTGCAGGAGAGTTGGACCAGACAGCCTATAAAGGTTCCCTTCCAACCCAAATCATTCTACGACTCCAGATACATGTCATTCCTTCCAAAACTACTGCCCCTGGGCCTGTGGAGGTCCAGGTCCGCAGGTGTAGCTCACACCATTCTGCTGGAAAACAGCGAAGTGGCTGTGCCCTGGAGGGTTTTTTTAGGTACAAGAGGGCTAGAGCTCTGGCAGGTTCCCGGCAGCCTGGCTGAAGGGACTGGCGTGGCACTGCTCCACACCGCTCCACCCTTCAAACATCTCCCTGCTCCCCGCATCCTCCTCATCTCCCAGCTCCCCGCAGCGCACAGCCCCAGAGGCACTCCCAGGCAATCGCCCTGCCGTGGGCATGGGCTCAGCTCTTTACCCTCAGTGCTTCCCTGATGATGGCTATGCTGCGTGTGTGTGCCGCACCCCACTAAGGTGGGATGCTCAGCAGATCCTGCAAGCACGCTGCATCTCCAGCCGAGGAGCTGGGGCAGACCCTCAACCTCTGTTTTCTCTACTGTATCTGCAATATGGGGATGAAAGCATCTTCCCAGCAGGATCGTAGCTGCTTGTAAATCACTTTAATGCCACGGGCTGAGAGGGGCTAAGTGCAAATCGTGTAATTATTTCAAGCCAAAGCATATTTCACCAAGGTAGAAGAAGCTATCTCTGCCTCAAACCCCCCCACACACACTTTCCCTGGATACCAGCCTAATTGCCAGCTGTTCCCCTGAGAAAAGAGAATGTCTATGCTGACAGCAGTGCAAGAGGCCAGTTACAAATGCCCGAATCAATTAACGGCAAAGAATCTATCACCTCCAGAGAAAAACAACAGTTATTTGCCTTAGATGAACTAGAGGAGACCTGTGCTTGCTGCCTGTGCCCCCACTGTGCAGTGAGGGTGGCACTGGCCCCATCCTGCTCAGTCACCCTCAGTGACAGAGCGGATGGATTCCAGCTCCCTCGTCCATCGGGGCCGGGCTGTGCAGCAGCACAACTGCCGTGCTCTTGTGTCCATGCCTGGGGAGCTGCTGGTGCCTGCTCGGTCCCTGTGCCTCATCCCAGCTGTGGGCATGGCCACCTGTGTCCCCCGTGCCGGCAGGGCTGGCTGCAGGCAGGCAGCGGCACCGAGCCAGCCTTGCCTGCGTACCTGGTAGCAGGCGTGCTGCAGCCCTGGCCAGCTCAGCACAGCCCGGGGCGGCTGCCAGACCTTTTTCTCTCCCGTTGCGCCCATTTATTAGCACAGCCGGTGAGTGGCTTTCAGCCACGCTTGGGAGAGGGGAGGGAGAAATGGTGCTTTGGCTGCTCGGATGCTGCAGCCCCGTGGGAGCCCCAGACAGATGTCTCCCTGCCTCCAGGCAATGCCTCCCGACTGGGTCAAGGCAACCTTTCCCCACCTCTGAAAGGATCTGCCTTTCCTGTGGAGGCGATACAAGAAAAATTAGAGAGTTACACATTTTTGAGGATGTCTGTAGGAGCCAGACTTGTGATAAGAGCAGAGGCCTGTGGGGGCTCAAGGAGGGAGAAGGCAGTGATATCCCAGCTTCAGAGGGGCCTGTCAAGGACATCTTCTGGTCTTTGTCTCAGATAAATCTGTCAAGACCATTAGAGGGGCTGGAACTGGGATGTGAAGAATGGGAAAATACCTACGTTAATGAACTCTAAGGAATAATTGTAATAACCCTGCCCCTTATTATGAATATGTATCCTCTTGTAACATCAACTGTGGCTTGTGCCAGCATGGGGTGTGCAGGATTGATGGAGTGGTCCTGCCTGCACCCAGCGCTGCAATAAACAAACCTACTGCAGAACTCTCGGTGAGGTTTGGGGTTCATTTTGCACGTCAGAGGGAAGGGTGCTTGGCTCCTTTGGAAACGAGCTGGTGGATGGTGCTAAGCTCCTGCTGGGACAGGTGCTGTAAAAGGCTGTTCCTCGAGAGCTGCGCGGGGCACAGCCAGGGGCAGGCAGCCCTTGCATGCTGCCACCGCAGCACTGGAGGCTGTTCCAGGCACTGATGCAGCAGCAGCAGCAGCAGCCAGGGTTTGGGTGAGGCTGGCCCAACACCATCATCCCACTCTCCTGCTGCCCCCCAGCACTCCCAGCACGGCAGCACACACCTTCTGTGCCCTTCATGCACCAGCTTGTGCCTGATGGGGGAACATCTGATACTCCCCAACCCCGCTCTGCGGAAGCAAGATGTCCCTCTGGATTCAGGGAGGGGATGGAACTGGCTGATTCTTGTGGTCTCTTCCAACCCTGACTGATTCAATGATGATTCAATGATTCTGCCTCTGTGGCTGTGTCCAGCTGACACAGCCGGGCCGGGGGAGCCAATGCTGCGTGCTCCTCGCCGCCGTCTCGTTTGGAAGGGATAAATATAGACCTGCCCTCCTCACACTACCCCTTCACCCCCAAAGAGTTTTTTTGCAAGCGTTTTGCAAGCCATGGCCCCGCCGTGACTGACAAGCACATATGACCGACACATATGGCCGTCGAAAGCCCTGGAGATGTCCTAATGTTTATTAACAGCTCCGTGGTCTCCCGGGATCGGCTTCCCCGTGTAGGGCAGCGGCTGGCAGCGGCTGGCGCTGACGAAGGCTCGGGCGCGGGGCAGGACGCTGGGAGGGTGCTGCAAAGGGCACAGGATGCCAGGGGCCTCCAGACGGGATCCTGTTGCGTCCTGCTCTCCCCTCTCTTAGGAGAGCGAGTTATTTTTTGCCCCGCTCTTCAATGCTGAGGTCCTGCAGGAGGGAGAGCAGCTCGGGTCCACAGGCAGAGGTACAGCTCACTCAGACCTTCTGCTGGCTGCGGAAGAGCTGGGGAGCTGTGCCGGGGAGGGGACCGCGCTGGTGGGTCCCTGAGGGCCAGGACTCCTGCGGTGCTAATGCTGACAGGTGTTTGTGTTTCCCACCCAGGGATGGACGGCAGCGCCAGCGCCAGGGGCACAGAGGGCCAGCACGGAGGTCCCCGCCAGAGGGTGGTGAGTCTTTCCCAGGCCACTGGCTGCCTTCTGAGAGGCAGTGTGGGGGCTGCTGCCCACGACCTGCCGTGTGGTCCATAAGTACAGCTGCTTAGCTTTGTACCTCGGGCAAAGCAGGAGCGCTTTGCTCTGGGGAAGGGAAGGGGCAGCAGGGGGTCTGGTGGGAGGTCCCGGGCAGCGGCAAGGGCTAGGAGGGAGAAGCATAGTCAGGCGTGAGCAGCACCCATGCACCTGCCTTCAGCAGCAAGAACCCACCGGTGACAGCTGCTCTGGTCCAGGCTGAGAATCAAGGAGAGTCTGTGGGCTCCCTCGGGGCACCCATGACGGTCAGCATGGCATGAGGCTGCCGGGTCTGAACCCCAGCTTGCTTCCCTGCCAGATCACCCCAGCTGTAACGGTGGGTGGCAGTCCCGGGCTGGCCAGTGTCTCAATAGGTCCCACCACGGCTCTGCCTTATCCCTGCCCCAGCGTGCTCCTGCCCTGGCTCCTGCCACTCTTCCTGTCTCTCACCCGTGTGTAAAAGACTGCTCTGAAACCGCCTCTGATCCTGGCCTGCAAAGATACAACACGTGGGAGGTGTCACAATCCAGATGCAATCTATCTGCCCAGCTCAGGGACCTCTGCCAGGGACGTAGCAGTGGAGTCAGCCCAATCTGTCCAGCTGCCCTGTGCAGACCTCTTTGCCTATGGGGAGAGCTTGGGCACCCACAACCTTCCTGCACTGCCGTGGTGCCCTGTGGCCTCTCCCAGCTGGCAGGATGGAATCCTTCACTGAGTGCTGCATACACAGTATGGAGCCAGGAGAGGCAGAAAAGGTTCCCTTCTTCCAAAAGCTTTCTGTGTGGGAGCCCATGGGGGGCTGTGCCCATGTCACCCCCACCCCCCAGTTCTAAGCACTGGTAATGCTCCAAGCATTCTGGAGCAGGGCTCTGAAGGCAGCCCATGGGGGGCTGTGCCCATGTCACCCCCACTCCCCAGTTCTAAGCACTGGTAGGGCTCCAAGCATTCTGGAGCAGGGCTCTGAAGGCAGCCCGTGTGCTGCCTTCACTGCTGCGGAGCTGCAGCTGGCTTGAAATCCAAAAGGCTTCTCCCAAAGGAGCAGCAAGCAGCAGTGCAGAGTCCCTGCAAGCAGCCCCTACTGCTCTGCCAGCCTGAGAAAAGGTTTTCCACAGCAGTTGCTGGCAGTTCTTTCATTTAACAGGGAGAAGAGCAGGAGGAAGACGACTTCCTCCTCATCTTCTTCCATCACTTGCCCCTCCATGAGCGTTCTGGCAGCTAGCAGCCCCCACACCTCCTCTCCCACATCCTTGCCAGCAACTAGTCCCTCACTCCAGACCCCTCTGTTCTCATCAGCCCTGGTGCAGAGCGTAGCCATGCACAGCTGGCTCCAGCCCCGGGTGCGGGACCCGGGCCAAGCTCTGCCTTGGCTGTGCCGGCGGCCATGGGCACTTTGCCGGGGACAGTGCTCTCCTGCAGGCGTGCTCCAAGAAGAGCCCCACAGGAGCAGTCAGTGGGATGTGATGATTTACAGCCCAGCAGGTTTCCCCAGCGCTCAGCACAGGCTGCGGGGCTGTGCCTGCAGCAGGCAGTGGCCTTGGGAAGACTCCAGGGTGGGCATGCATGGCCCTGGCACACCTGGCAGCAGCTGAGCCCTGCTGCAGCAGCAGCAGTACTGAAGTGTAATTTGGGGGGTGGGAGGTCACAGGATCACAGGCTCACAGGATGTTACAGGTTGCAAAGGACCCAAGGAGATCATCCAGTCCAACCCCCCTGCCAGAGCAGGACCAGACAATCTAGCTCAGGGCACACAGCAACACATCCAGACAGAGTCTGCAAAGGCTCCAGACAAGGAGACTCCACAACCTCTCTGGGCAGCCTGTGCCAGTGCTCTGGGACCCACACAGGCAAGAAGCTGCCTCTTGTGTTGAGCTGCAACCTCCTGTGCTGCAGCTTCCATCCATTGCTCCTTGTCCTATCCCAGGGAGCAGTGAGCAGAGCCTGTCCCCCCCCTCCTCACCCCCAGCCCTCAGTGATTTATAAACATTGATTCAATCCCCTCTCAACCTTCTCTTCTGCAGACTAAGCAGCCCCAGGTCCCTCAGCCTCTCCTCATCAGGCAGTGCTGCAGTCCCCTCAGCATCCTCATAGTCTTCCCTTGGACCCTCTCCAGCAGATCCCTGTCCTCCTGAAACTGGGGAGCCCAAAACTGAAGCCAGTGCTCAAGATGAGATCTCAGCAGGGCAGAGTAGAGGGAGAGGAGAACCTCCCTTGATCTGCTGGACACACTCTTCCTAATGCACCCCAGGATCCCATTGGCCCTCTTGTCCCCCAGGGCACATTGCTGTGCCATGGATGTTCTCCCCCAGCACTCCCAGGTCCCTCTCCACAGGGCTGCTCTCCAGCAGTCACCTCCCAACCTGTACTGGTGCAGTTCATTCTTCCTCCCCAGGTGCAGGACTCTGCACTTGTCCTTGTTGAACCTCATTTGGTCCCTCTGTGCCCAGCTCTGTCTGTGCAGGTCTCTCTGGATGGCCTCACAGCCTGCAGCTGGCTCAGCCAAGCTTCCCAGTTTGGTGTCATCATCAAACTTGCTGAGCAGACTCTGCCTGTCTGTGCCCTCATCAATGGCATTGATGAAGATGTTGAACAGGACTTTTACCCAGCACTGATCCTTGGGGGACTCCACTGGTTACACCTCTTCAGCTGGACCTGGCACCACTGATCCCCACCCTCTGAGCTCTGTCTTGCAACCAGATCCTAATCCACCTCACTGCCTGCTCTGCCATCCCACCTCTTCCTGAGGTGATCTAGATCCAGGGCTCAGCATCAGCCCTTCTTGCCGGCATCCCTTCTTGCCCTTCTTGCCCCATCCTTTTCCCTGAGTTTGAAGTGAGGTTTGCCACCCTCTCTCACCTGCCTTGGAGGTGTAGGGCCCGTGCAGGTTGCAGGAGGACAGGGGACAGCTGCTGTGTGTCTCACCTCAAGCATCTCCTGCCTAGGTGCAGGCACAGAGAGATTTGCGCTGCCCAGGTTCGGACAAAGGAGTTTTCACCGCCGAGGCAGAAAGCAGTTTCCCTGCCTGGGGAGATGCTTTTCCCCTGAAACGGGGTATAATTAAAGAAATAGCAAGCCGGGAATTTCTCCAAAGGGCTGAGCACTCGCTCGCAAGCCAAGGAAAACAAACCGGCTGACCTCTTAAATAATGCCACCTGCTGTCATCCGCGGTAGAACACAAAACCTGCGCTTCAACCCAGCGCCGTCGGTAGAAAGCGTGGGAACAGCCCCAGCCCCCGCAGCCCTTCTTCGGCCGTGGTCACACAGGTGGTAAGAGAGGAGTTCCTGTAAGTGCTGGCACAAGGAGACAGTGCCCAGGGTGCCTCGGTGACCTGCGTGTTGTGGAAAAAAAAAAAAGGGATGCTGGGATCTAAGCAATCTCCAGTCGGAGCAGCCTCCCTTTAACTCAAGAGTGATGATGGGAAAATGGAAAATTGAACCATTTCCAGCTATTAAGTGCTTTTGTACTTATTTTTGGCCAATGAAATGTTCAGCTTGCCTGTGGGGGTTGTGCTCTGTAACTCCTCCAGGAAAATAAGCATGAGGAGAAGCTCCAGAATCTTGACGGAGGGCAGAACGAGAGCGCAGCAGACATGGGGAGCAAAACCTGGGGAGACCTGGCTGGGGAGATGAAGATGTTCCTCTGGAACCCCGAGGAGAGGACATGCCTGGGGAGAACAGCCAAGAGCTGGGGTAGGTCCTTGCTTGAGCCCTGCTTTCAGGAGTTGCTGCCCTTTCTCCTTCACAACAGAGGCACTTGCCTGGGAACGACTGTGAGAGCTTGGACTGACCACCCCTGTCCCGAACGACTGTGACAGCTTGGACTGACCACCCCTGTCCTGAACGACTGTGACAGCTTGGACTGACCACCCCTTGTCCCAAATGACTTTGACAGCTTGGACTGACCACCCCTGTCCTGAACGACTGTGACAGCTTGGACTGACCACCCCTGTCCCAAATGACTTTGACAGCTTGGACTGACCACCCCTGTCCTGAACGACTTTGACAGCTTGGACTGACCACCCCTGTCCCGAATGACTTTGACAGCTTGGACTGACCACCCCTGTCCCAAATGACTTTGACAGCTTGGACTGACCACCCCTGTCCTGAACGACTGTGACAGCTTGGACTGACCACCCCTGTCCCAAATGACTTTGACAGCTTGGACTGACCAACCTCATCCCACATTTTCAGGGTAGATGTTTCTAACCATCACAATAAAGGAGTAGCAAGGAGGACAAGCAGGAGACTTTGGGAAGCTTGCCCTTGGCCTGGATGTTAATGTTTACTGAGAATGCAAAGCCAAAGATTTCAGGCAGCCTAGATGGTGTGCTGGGAAGAAATTGAGCCCCAGCAGGGACTGCAGGTTGGTCTGCTGCTGCCAGCAACCCTGCTCCTACCTCGTGGCTGAGAGGTGACCTCATTGCTTTCTACAACTACCTAAAGGGAGGTTGTAGCCAGGTGGGGTTGGGCTCTGCTCCCAGGCAACCAGCAACAGAACAAGGAGACAGCCTCAAGCTGTGCCAGGGCAGGTTCAGGCTGGATGTTAGGAGGAAGTTGTTGGCAGAGAGAGTGATTGGCATTGGAATGGGCTGCCCAGGGAGGTGGTGGAGTCCCCATCCCTGAAGGTGTTCAAGAAAAGACAGGATGGGGCACTTAGTGCTATTGGCTAGGGCTGGGTGCTAGGTTGGACTGGATGAGCTTGGAGGTCTCTTCCAACCTGGCCTATTCTATTCTATTCTATTCTATTCTATTCTATTCTATTCTATTCTATTCTATTCTATTCTACCTGCACACATCAGCAGCCCATGGGGAGGTAGCTTTGGAGTCACCAGTGCTGGTGGTGAAAAGAGTGCTTGAGCTGTGGGGCAGGCGTTTTGGGGAGGGTGCACACTGTGGGGCTGAGCAGTCCTCCCTCCCTGCATGTGTCCTGGCTCTGGGAAGGGAGGGGCTGGTCAGCACAATCACCCTGCAGCTTCCTGGGGTGTCACAGGGTGCCCACAGTTGAGGCTGTGTGTGCTATCCAGGCTGAGGTGTGCCAGTAAGGGATTTGAGCACCGTGTCTCTTTCATCTGTATCCATGTGGTCTTCAAAAATCATCACTGAGCCTGCCCTAGATAGAATCATAGAAACATAGAATCAGTTAGGGATGGAAGGGACCACAAGGATCAGCCAGTTCCAACCCCCTTGTGCCATAGGCAGGGACCCTACCCTAGAGCAGGCTGCCCACAGCCTCTGCCAGCCTGGACAAAAACACCTCCAGGGATCTGGCCCCAAACACCTCCCTGCAGGGGCAACCCATTCCAGCCTCTCACCACTCTCACGGTGAACAACTTTCTCCTCACATCCAATCTGAATCTCCTCACCTCCAGCTTTGCTCCATTCCCCCTAGTCCTCTCACTCCCTGAGAGCCTCAAAAGTCCCTCCCTAGCTTTTCTGTAGCCCCCCTTGGCTCACAGCTGTAGGGCAAGCACTGCTGCAGGCTGATGTGCCTCATGTGATGCCTTCTCCCCTTGCAGCTCACAGCCCCCACGGTGGGGTGCAAAGCCCCAACTTTAGCAGAGCATCTCATGAGCATCTGCAGCAGGGAAAGGCTGTGAGGCATTGGAGGCTGCTGCTCTGCTCACGGGCACCAGAGGATTCTGAGAACCTGCAAGCACTAGTCTGGGCCAGGCCTTGAAATCCATGTTTGCTCCCCCATGCCCTCTGCCAGCACAGAGTCAGCCTGGTTCTGATCTTTGCTGGAAGGGAAGGTGTAGAGTGGAGTGTGGGAGCAGCATGGGGGTGACAGTCCTTAGAGATGTGCGTTTGGGTTTCTGGAGGCTCTTCCAAGTGCTGTGAAAAACCCTGTGAGAAGACTTGCTCGGGCTTGTGTGGAAATGGTCCTGGCTGGCTGCTGCTGGAGGCAGCGTGGGGAGGGTGCAGTGTGTGCCCCAGGAGCATCTTGGTGTGTGGTCTTTGTCCCCACAGCCCAGCACACATACCTGTCCCTGGCTGCACAGGCACGTGTGCTCACATGGCATACAGCAGGGCAGCAGGCAGGCACTGAGAGTCATGGAACCATCGTGGTTTGGGTTGAAAGGGACCTCAAAGGTCACCTAGTTCCCCCTGGCATAGGCAGGCACACCTTACACAGGACTGTTCAACCAGCCTGGCCTTGGACATGTCAAAGAAGGGGGCAACCACATAGAATCATAGAATGGTTTAGGTTGGAAGAGACCTCAAAGCTCATCCAGCTCCAACCCCTCTGTGCCATAGGCAGGGACACCTCCCACTAGATCAGGTCGCTCAAGACCTCATCCAACCTGGACTTGAACACCTCCAGGGAGGCCGTGGAGCACAGAAGCACAGAATGTGATCAAAGATCACATTGGGTGCTTCTGAGCTCCACGGCCTCCCTGGGCAACCTGTGCCGGTGCCTCACCACCCTCACTGTGAAGAATTTCTTCCTAACATCCTGTTCAAATCTCCCCTCCACCAATTTGAACCCATATCTTCTCTGAGCAGCATGTTCCAGTGTCCTACCACCCTCACAGCGAAGCATTTTTTCCCAATGCATAATCTAAAGGTGCCCATTTTAAGTTTAAAACTGTTACACTTCATCCTCTCACTACACTGCCTGGCAGTGCTCACCTTCCAATCTTTCCTGTAGTCCTCTTTTAAGTGCTGGAAGGCTGCTGGAAGACTCCCTGGAGCTGTCTCTCCTCCAGGCTGAACAACCCAAACTGTGCAGGCTGGAGAAGAGGAGGCTCCCAGGTCTTGTGGCCTTCCAGGATCTGAAGGGGGCTACAAAACAGCTGGGGAGGGACTTTTGAGGCTATCAGGCAGTGAGAGGACTAGGGGGAATGGAGCAAATCTGGAGGTGGGGAGATTGAGATTGGATGTGAGGAGGAAGTTGAGTATGAGTGGTGAGAGGCTGGAATGGGTTGCCCCTGCAGGGAGGTGTTTGGGGCCAGATCCCTGGAGGTGTTTTTGGCCAGGCTGGCAGAGGCTGTGGGCAGCCTGCTCTAGGGTAGGGTGTCCCTGGGCATGGCAGGGGGGTTGGAACTGGCTGATCTTTGTGGTCCCTTCCAACCCTGACTGACTCTATGATTCTATGAAAAGCTGGGGAGGGACTTTTTAGTCTCTCAGGGAGTGCCAGGACTA
>VWZI01000531.1:0-12348 GCA_013396835.1 Psilopogon haemacephalus
TCTTGTTCCCCTTAATGTCCCCAGCCAGATTCAACTCCCGCTGTGATTTGGCTTTCTTGACTTGATTTCTGCTTCCACTAACAATATCTTTGTATTGATCCCAGGTTCCCTGTCCTTTCTTCCACTCTCTGTAGGCTTTCCTCTTGCCTCAGCACTACAACTCTGCCTCTTTAGAATCCTTCTATGGACTGTGATTCAACCACCTCCCTGGAAAGCCTGTTCTGGTGTTTAGGAACCCCTTTGATGAAGAAGTTTCCTCTAATATATAACATAAACCTTCCTTGGTGCAATCTAAGGCCATTTCCTCTCATTCTGTCACCTGATACTAGGGAGAACCGACTACGTCACTACTATCTGTTTTCAGAGTCATAGAAAGAATAAAGGTCTCCCCTCAGCCTCCTGCTGTCCTGGCAAAACAACCCAAGTTCTTTCAGCTGCTCCTTATGAGACTGATCTCCAATAGATGTGAGGTCATTACCAAGACCATGTCTTCCAGACAGTTCTCATACAACTCTGCTGTCCTCACCATGGGTGAGGAGATTGAGTCCATCATTAGTAAGTTTGCAGATGACACCAAGTTAGGAGCAGGTATCGATCTGTTGGAGTGTAAGAGGGCCCTGCAGAGGAACCTTGAGAGGTTGGATGGGTGGAGAGAGGCCAATGGGATGAGATTTAACAAGGCAAAGTGCAGAGATCTACACTTCGGCCACAAAAACCTCAGGCAGCACTACAGGCTGGGGTCAGAATGGCTGGAGAGCAGCCAGGAAGAGAGAGACCTGAGGGTGCTGGTAGGGTGCCAGCAGTGTGCCCAAGTGGCCAGGAGAGCCAATGGGATCCTGGCCTGTACCAGGAAGTGTGGCCAGCAGGACAAGGGAGGTTATTCTTCCCCTGTACTTGGCACTGGTGAGGCCACACCTTGATTACTGTGTCCAGTTCTGGGCTCTTCAATACAAGAGAGATGTTGAGGTGCTGGAATATGTCCAGAGAAGGACACCAAGGCTGGTGAGGGGCCTGGAACACAAGCCCTGTGAGGAGAGGCTGAGGGAACTGGGGTTGTTTAGCCTGGAGAAGAGGAGGCTCAAGGGGTGACCTCATTGCTGTCTACAGCTACCTGAAGGGAGGTTGTAGCCAGAAAGGGGTTGGTCTCTTCTTCCAGGCAACCACGACCAGAATGAGGGGACACAGTCTCAAGTTGTGCCAGGGGAAGTATAGGCACACACATATAGGAAGTATATAGGGGAGGTATAGTTCTTCTCAGGGAAAGTGATTTGCCATTGGAATGGGCTGCCCAGGGAGGTGGTGGATTCACCATCCCTGGAGGTGTTCAAGAAAAGAATGGATGGAACACTTAGTGCCATGGTCTAGCTGATTGGATAGGGCTGGATGATAAGTTGGAGTGGATGACATTGGAGGTCTCTTCCAACCTGGCTAATTCTATGATTCTGTGGTTCTGTGGCAGCTGGTGAGGTTGATTTGCACTTCAGGACTTAGCTGCATAGAGTGTGGTGGAGCTTGTTCACCCTTGCACAAAACTTCATTTGGGCTTTACTTTGAGAGAAAGCTGCAGGGCTGATGATGATAAAGACAGTATCCTTTCTGCTGAAAATGCAAAAATAAGCAAAATGCCTTTCAATTCTGGCTCTTACCTGGAATGTGTCCTGGCCAAAACCAGGAATGGTACTGTGTACCTGTTGTGCCAGATTTGAGAGTTAAGCTCCACATTTCACAGAATCATAGAATTGTTTTAGCTGGAGAAAACCTCTAAGGTCCTTGAGTGCAACTGGCAACTTAAGACCGTCATGGACATGAAACCACATCCCAAAGTGCAATGTCCACGTGTTACTTGAACACTTCCAGGGACAGTGATTCCACCACCAGCCTGGGCAGGCTGTTCCAATGTTTGACCACTCTTTCAATAAAAAAAATTTTTCCTTGTACCCAATTTAAACCTGCCCTGGCACAATTTCAGGCCATTTCCTCCCATTCTATCACCTGATACTAGGGAGAAAAGACTTAACCCTCACCTCACTCCAGCCTCCTTTCAGGGAGCTGCAGAGAGCAATGAGGTCTCCCCTCAGACTCATTTTCTCCAGACTAAGCTACACAGCTCCCTCAGCTACATCTCATCAGACCTGTTCTCCAGACTCTTCCCCAGCTTTGTTGCCCTTCTCAGGACATGTTCCAGCAACTCAATGTCCTTTTTGGAGTGAAGGGCCCAAACCTGAACCCAGTATTTGAAGTGAGGCCTCACCAGTGCTGAGTACAGGGACACAGTCACTGTCTTGGTCCTGCTGGCCACACCATTGCTGATTGAGGTCACCTGAGGANCAAGCCCAAGCCTGGAGTGTTGCTTGGGTTTCTTGTGACCCAAGTGCAGGACCAGAGATATGTTTACTTACCTTGCTTCAACTGAGGAGCAAGTAATTGTAATGAGTCATTAGGGGAGGCAATGAAAGGGTATAATATACTATTATAATATATATATAAAGGGTATAATATACTATTAAGACAATTAATTAAGCTTTATGTAAAATATGATATAAACCTTGTAGCTGGTGCCTGAAGATTAGGTTAAAGATAATTAGTTCATCATCAAGTATTGCAGTCTATGTAAATCATAAAGCATTAATTTATATGTTGGTCTTAGTAAAAGTATAGATGTGTGCCTCATGGCTTGATATTTTAGATCTACGGTAGCACCTTTTCCTAGCACATTGGTCAAACCAGTTTTCATCCTTTTTCATCCTGCTTTGCACTATGCTGGAGAGTGAGAATTTCATGCTGCTGTAATCTTTGAGCTAGAGGTCATGCTGCTGCTCAGCAGAGGAACTGGCTCATCCACCACCAGCCAGCTGGTAGAGCACATGTAGGAGCAGTAATGCCAGCAGATGCACTTTGTACAGAATATGTAAGACATTGCTTTCCGTTTGCAAGCTAGCCTCTGATAAGTTTCATTCAGGGGAACAAATACAGATACATTGATTTTCTCACACTGCTCTGTATCTGTTTATATTCCTGGTGACTATGGGATTGTTGCCTAAGAAAGGATGGCAGAAGCTTTGGATTTTAAAGAGGCTTCAAAACAGTAGCATGGTAAGATACCATGGCCCTGCTTGACCCTGACAACCAGAACAAACTTCCAGATTTAATTGTTCACTCAGGAATTAGAAAACATTTGTGTGGACCAAAGACTCAAACAGAAATTGTATTAGAACCTGAGAAGGTTCCTAAAGAAAATACTACTATCCTAGCAGGAATGGGTTGTAGCCTGAAACTAGATGAGAATAGGGAGTTTGAGTATTAGTTTATATAACACCCTGAATTTATGGTACTATGGTACTTAAAAGACTGAAGGAAAAATATTCCTTGGATAATTGGAAGTACTCTGAAAGATTTTTTTTCCAGTTTATGTTTGAGGAACAGTTTTACTGAGACCTTTATTTGACTATCTGCTGCAAGATAGGGTAGATGCTAAGGGAAGAGATTATGTCAGGATTAAAGGAGTTTATATAATAATTTAATAGAAATTAAGATCTGTTTTTAACAGAAGATGAAAATACTATCAAACTAAAATTCTACTGAAGTCAAAGAAACTGCTAGTGTTTGGCTTTCCAAAATAGCAAAACATGCAGTATGCTGTGCTTGTGGTATTCTGCAAATCTCGTTTACCAAGAAGCATGAAATTGAAACCTTAGTTTCAGGTCTTCTCCTGATGATCTTATAAACTAAGTAGCATACATTTCTTTGTAGTCATAATGTTCCATGATTATTTTTTTTTTCTGTCCCAAAGCATATTTTGTCCAGTTTGCCTGAAGGAGTACATATGGGGCAAAAGGCAGTGTGGTCCTTTCTGTCTTTCTTTGATTAATTCTGTTTACTATTTCAGATGCTGCAATAGCTTTGTCACATTGATGTTGACTTATTTGTCTGGAGGCAGATTTCTCAGTAAGACACTGTAGTGAAAAATACACAAATACAGAACAGGAACCTACAATGTATGTTATAAAAAAACCCAGAAGTGTGTTTTTAGAAGCTTTTCTAGCTTTCTTGATAGGTGAAGAAAGAAAGAAAGAAGAAAGAAGGCAAGAAATTAGCTTACCACAAAACCTGACAGATTTTTCTAGGTCATGACACTGCTGGTCAGCCATACCTTTGTCATGGCAGGAACAGCAAAAGCCTTGAGTAAAATGTCAAGCTCTCTTTGTGAGCTCTAACTGCTGGCTGTCAGTGCTGTGACCTGTAGCAGTAACAAAATGTTTGTAAAGCACACCACGTCCCTTGCATGAATGCCACAATAGAAATGAAAAAAAAAAACAAACAAAAGAAACCCAAAAAAAACCCCAAACCTCTGGTGCAGCCTATAATTCAAGTTAAAGACCTGTTTGTAAAACTCATTGTGTCCTTTGAATGGGTCACAAAGTAAAGGTGAAAGGAAACACTTGTGTTTTCAGCAGTCTAGACTGCATCAAAACCTGAAGCACTCAATAATTTTTAGTTGCTCTTTGTTGAGGAAGGCCTGATAGGCCAAAATAGTCCTGAACATGTACTGGCTTGCTCAGACATGTTTTACTGCTCTTCTCTGTTGTGGGGAGAAGCAACTGCAGGAAAGCCAACAAAAGAGCCTGGAGCCACTGAGTCTAAGGACTCTGGCATACCCAGACTTGTTTTGTTCCTGTTTACATCCTGTGGTAAACACTTGGCTTGTGCCTGCCTTGTGCAAGGCCTATGTTTTTCCCAAATTTGGGTAAAGCAAGCCTATATCTTCAGCTAATATGGTCAACTGCCATTATGATTGGCTATTTTATGTCCAAAGGCTCATTGGTCTTGGGCTACATGGATAAAAAGAGATGAGCAGGTAACACAACATGTTCTGCCATTGTGTCTGTGCTTGCTTGCCTGCTGCTGTCTGCTGCCATTGTTTCATAGCATTATGCTTTGCTAAGCTACAAGTCAGCTCTACTGGATAACAAGTCCTGTGTTTTGGGCTGATTTGTTTGCCTGGAAACTGCCTGCCTCTAGTTTACCAGGAACAGGCATAATTGCCTCCATGCTGTAGGCCTGCACAGCCAGCATGACATCCGTGCTGAGACTGCACATCACAAGATATCCTGCTTATACCTGAAAGTCTTCTGCCAAGACAGGAAGTCCTGGAGGTTCACAGATCATCCAGAGAAATCAGGACAAGGTCAGAGGTTGTCTGTCTCCTTTCCCCAGCAGCCTGTGAAGCTTGGGAAGAATCAGAAGTCTCTGCAGCCAGCAAGACAATTGACAGAATTCCCTGAAGGTGTTCAAGTACTGTCTGAAGCTGTAGCTAGCCCTGTGAGTCAGGAAATAACATTTGGTGAGTAAATACTTAAAGCCCCTTGTAACTTACCAATTGCCTTCTGCCATAAGCAGAAAGGAGCTTTCTGAGTCCATCTAGTGGGCATGAGGTATAATTAACCACAAGAACCTTCCAGTTCAGTTTGGTTTAAATATTTATATATTGCTAGTTATTTGTTCTAGATCTAGTTATTAATTTGTATAATGTTTCCATGACCATTGCAAGAGAACCTGATTATTATTAAAATTAGTGGTCGGGGTGGCAAGAGTTCTGAATATTGAAAGTTAATAAACAATATTACTTTTGAAAAATGCCATCTCACATTAATTATTTACCCGTCCATTACACTCTTCTGGATCCAAGCTGGCTGAGTTCTGTCTAAACAGTTTGTGCTTCTACATTGTATCATTAATAATCAGTGACTACCCAAGACCAAAATTAATTTTTGTCCTCTACAGGAACTTCATTTTCAATGACTCAAACATGTCATCCCTCTGGCAGCTTCTCTGGACTTCTCTGGTCTTGGGCTAATCTTCAGCAAAATCTTTTAATACGTGTTACTTGCATCCTTTTGATTGTGTACTCATCTCCATTGTAATGATCTGGGATAATTATCCATTTTTTTTCAAAACAGGAAAGAAGTATCACAACAGGAAAAATAACATACAAAAGCAAACTAGATTCTGCCATGATTGGTCAAGATTGTCCCTCACATTATTATTTTGAGGATGTAGTGGTGCAAGTAGACCTAAATAATTTTTAATTTTTGAAAGCATTATGAAGTAGGTCACAGCCTGCTCTGAAACTACATTTTTCTATTTCATTGTTTCTATGCATTTGATTGATTATAATCTCAGACACCATGGTTGCTGTGCTTACTTTAGTTACTTATGTCCTTACAGTGTGGGTAGTGGAGGACAGGAACAGGCTGCCTGTGGAGGTGGTGGAGGCCACATCCTTGGAGACACTCCAGGTCAGGCTTGGTGAGGCTCTGATCAACTTGATCTAGTTGAGGGTATCCCTGCTTCCTGCAAGGGTATTGGGCTAGACCTCTAGAGGTCCCTTCCAACCCGGTCCATTCTATGGTCCTACATCTGCTTTCAGGCTGTGTGTGCTGGTTTGAACTAATTGGAGGATTTGAATGAGAAATTAGACTATAAGCTGAGAAAGGAAAACAATGATGATGTTACTTCACTCATAGCTTTACTGAAGGAAAAAAAAAAGGTGTTTAAAGAGTTGTAACCCAAATATAGATAAGAGACTACTTTGGGCTGTGGCTGCTTTTGCATGGCTCTTTCTCCCTGCCTTTTGTAGCTGAATCTGAATAATTTTACTAACTTCTTTCGTGCTGCTAATCCCCCTAGCCAATCTACCTTTGCCTATCTGCTGCATAAACCAGATGGTGAGATAAGACTGGGGAGAAGGGGAAGGTGGTAAGGGTGGTTAAAATCCCCTCTTGGGGATTTCTGATCTCTGGGAGGGGTGTGATATTTCTGTATTACCTTTTTTACTGTATATATATGTAAATATTTGTTATATATTGCAAATATCTGCTTGTGTATTGTGCAAAGCTGTAAATATAAAGCTTGGTTTATTAACTTCCATCCAGCTGAGTCCTAGCTTGGATTATTTCAAAGTGTGAGGGGGTGGGTAACTGCCAAACCACCTCATTATTTTTAATTGGCTTACCCAACGTGGGGTGGAGGTCAAATTACATTTGTTTGGCTGTTAATTGATCCTGGAAGTTAAAAATGAAGCTGACCTGGCTGTTATACTCGACCATTTTTTCTGCAATGATGTACATAGATGGCTTGTGGCCAAAATTAGTACTTTTCTCTTGGATTTGGCATGGAGGAAGATTGAAAGAATGTTTTGGAATTTTGATGAGTATATTATTTCTTCGGCTGGTTTTAATATTACTGAGATAGAAACCAGTGCTGGTTTTGATGCTTTTAATAAGTCAGAAAATACTAGTAATCAAATGAGCTATTCTACCACATTGGTACCCATTATATTGCCAAAGAGCAGTGTTCCTGACCCTTGCCAAAATTTCTGTTCAAAGGCCACAGTGATATATTTAACGTGTGTCATTATTTTCCTATTATAATTTTATTCTTAATTTCTCCTATAATCCTTAAAGCGTCTGCTACCATTTTAAAAAAACAGATAGATCATGCCAGAAGAAAAAAAAACCAAAAACGTGTATATTCAAACAGATAATTATTATGGCTCTATGCCTGGACAATGTACTGAAAACAAAATCACCAGCTCAAGCTTCCCAAAGTTCAAATCTATTATAAGGTCCATCTTCTGTTAAACTGGCCCCTGCCAAAATGAAAGCTAAACTTGTGTCAAAACATGGTTCAAAGGAAGAGTTAGGGAGGGACAGCTACCTCTGACATTCAGGAGGAGGAAGAAGAGGAGAAACTTAGTCTTAAAGATCTGACCGATTTATTGAGAGCTAAATATAAGACAATGTAGGATTAACTACAGGGACGGAAGATGGCTCTCTGGAGATTAAGAATGCTATTAGGAGAGTGTTGTTTGGCCAGGCACCAACAGACCAGCAAGGAGAGGAAGAGGAGAAGGATGACGTGCCCTCAGAGAGGTAACAGAAGTTAGAAAGGAATATTCAAGGGAATCAGGAGAGCCAATCCTAAGGTGGCTGGTGAGATGCTGTACTATGGTGCAAATGTTCTACAGGTAGGAGACAAATCTGCAAAGCAGCTAGGCCCACTTGCAAAGGAGAGTGGAGTCGACAAACACCTGGCAACCAATCTTGGTGTGGTTAGCTTGTGGACACATCTTCTGCTGGCTGCGGGTATGAGATACACCTTCCGAGATGACTTGCCATGGGTAGCTAGGAAGTAGAATACAGTTGAGCAGGGAATTAAGCTTCTGAAGAAGTCTGCTTTGAGGGAAATGCCTTATGGAGCTCATGCCATACATGAGCCTGATAACATTCCTCTTGGGACAGGTCTCATAAAGAAGCTTATTAAACTTGCTCCTTTATCCTATGCTAACATTTTGGCTAGCAAGTTTCTATCAAAGGTTGATAATGGAAGGCCACTCACTGTTGGTGAGTTGGTGGCAATGAGCACAAATTGGAACACAGGAAGTTCCACCTCAACGTGAAGAAAAACTTCTTTACTGTAGGGGTAGTAGACCAGGGGAACAAGCTGCCCAGAGATATTGTGGAGTCTTTTTTAGAGACATTCAAGAATTGTCTGGACATGTTCCTGTGTGGCCTTCTCTTGGTCATCCTGCTTTGACAGGAGAATTGGACTCAGATCTTCAGAGGTCATTTCCAACTCCTACCATTCTATGATTCTATGACCAAGAAATACCTCATTGTGCTGCTCAAGTCTGTGATAACAGCATTAAATAAAGTGGTGGAAGTCTGCAGGTATACTATAGAGGCAGGCAGGAAAACAGAACCCATTTTACTGCTAAACACAGTTCTCTTTTTGTCATGTTACACTTCTTTCATGTCAGTTAAATGAAAAGCTCATCAAATTCATCTTGTATGTATACAGCTCATGGCTATGAGTCTTGGTCTAAACATGGGAACAGAAGAAGGATACGTGTCTTGGGTGGGTGTGTTATTTTTACTTTACAGTTAACAAAGTTCGGTAATTCCTTCATCTATCAGCCTGATTTTTGCTTTGATGAGCACTGACAGGAGTTTTCTTCCCTGCTTTCCTTTTTTCAGTTGTGGTGTTTTCTGTCTAGATTGGCCCCTGGACACATTTCTACCTCTACATATCTTTCCTGCTATCATATAATTTTCTGCTTTTTCCCTTCCAATTTTATCCCCTGTTTATTGCTGAAAAAAATATCCTGCATGCTTTTTCTCCTATGCCATCACTGTACTTCTGTAGTTTATTTACTTTTACTTTTAAAATATTTTCCCTTTCCTCCTGTCTCAACTGTATCTCCAAGCCCATTATACATCTGTTGCCACTCTTCATCTCCCCCTATATGTTGTTCCTGGACTAAATAAAAAAAAAAAAAGTTGCAGTTATAGAACCACAGGACTATTGAGTTTGGAAGAGACCTTTGAGATCATCAAGTCCAGCTGCTTGCCTAGCATTCACAATCCCACTACTACTGTTAAGCCGCTACCACTGAACCACATCCATATGTATTTTAAACACCTCCAGGAATGGTCACTCCACCGCTTTCCTGGGCAGCCTGTTCCAGTGCCTGAGAACCCTTCCTATGAAGAAATTTTTCCTAATATTCAACCTGAACCTCCTTTGGCACAACTTGAAGCCATTTCCTCTTGACTTGTCCCTTGCTGTGTGTGGGAAGAGACTGACTACACCTTACTCCAATCTCCTTTAACACAGGTAGTGAAGATGAGAGGCTGGGATTTAAAAGGACAGAAAGTCACTAAGGCTGCCATCAGATAGAGTCTAAAAGAAAGGGTCAACACTACCACTGGCATAGCCAGTGGGGGAGATGCAGGTGCAACAAGTTGTGGCTTATATGTGTGTAAAGTGTGTGTCCAAGCAGTCTGGTGAAGCTACCAGACTGAAAGAAATCCTTTGTTAGCCTTTGCTCAGAGTACTGAGAGACTGGTGTGCAGAGAATGTTTTGAGTTTAGTGGGACGAAAACCATGGGTATAGGGTGCAACTGAACTAGTGTAAAGTTACTGGTAGGCACAAATTGATAACTGCTGAAGGTCTAAAAAGATGAAACTTGGCAGATGTTTTTGTTAGAGATAACAAGTGTCTAGGAGCTAAGCAATGCCAAGTAAAAAGAATGTAAGCTTTGTCCTGAATAAAAAGTTGTGTCCCAATAAAGTGTTGCTAGCCAATCGTTGCTGTACACTAGTTGCACTAACCAATTATTATTTGACACAATGTAAAGGCTTTGATTTTTAGAATATATAAGCTGGTGCTTTGCACACAATAAACAGACACCTTACTTGCATCAAGTAGTGTCCCATCTCTCCATCGCTGTCACCAGATCCTAAAGAATCATGTGAGTCTCAATGGGGAAGACCAAGCACAAGGAATCCGTACCCCAGCAGTGAGAGCTTCAGTCCTCAACTTCTATGTGCTTGATATTGGACAGCAAGGGGGGAACTTTGTTAGACTCAGGAATGTAGATAAACTTTAATGGAAGGACCCAGAAGCTCCAAAATTGTAAGCTTGCTTGCAGCAAATTAGTAAGAAAGTATTGACACAGAAAGAGGAAGGATACCAGCCACAGCACACATGCTAAAATATAGTTTGTAGTTTTGAATATGTGCTTTGGAATTTTTTCGGTACATATTTGGGAAGCACAGTAGAGCTCAGTTTTTGTTTTTACTTAGCTTGAGTAGTCTTGCCACCTGTTCAATTGTCTTTTTTACAGTGTGGCTTCACCACAGTCCCCTCCTTATCCTAAGATGCTAAAACTTTCACCTCTCCCCTTGGTGGGTTCCATTTACCTGTTGCCGCAATATGGGCCTGCTTTATGCTCCTTTTTTTTTTTTTTTCACCTGTAAAAGAATTCAAGATTTGCTGGGCCAGCAGAGTAAGTCAAACCCAGAAATGTAGGGAAGGAGTCTGATTCCTGCTCTGATTCAGGAGCTGCTGAAGTAGTCTATAAATAAAAGGATGGCTGGTTTACACTGCAGAAAAGGCTAGTTTCTGGTGTGAGCAGGCAAAAGAGACCACGTGGCACACTGTGTTTACATGCATGACTTTTTCCCTTTCTTCAGCCACCACTCCACTGTCTGGATAGCAGAAGTTTCAGAGTCAAGCTCTCAATTTACATATTATACTTGTGCACAGGCTGCTAAAGAGTCTCACTCCTCTACTGAAGTCTGAATCCAACTGTAATGCATTGAGCTTGCATGAAAGAGCTCTTGGGTTTTTTTTTTTTTTTTTTTCTCTCTTCTCTTTCTCTTTTCCTTCCCTATTTCCTCAGCCAGAAATAACTGCAGTCCGCTGCTCACAATCCCTTCATCCATGTGATTATGGAGGCAGGTAGGTTGTTCTTCACCACCAACAAAGCCTGCAATGGGCATTGGTATTCAGGAATCATCTATGCCACCAGCAAAGGTTCAGCAGAGGGCACCCAAATGACTATGAGTTGGAGTGTTGGTTTCTTTTATGTAGAACAGGGTAGGTCATACTGATACCAGACACACATGCAAACTGTTCCCCACAGGACCTGACAAAGAGCCAAAGATTTAAATTATTTACAAAATCATCATTTTTTAATTCTTATCTTAAAGATTTGAGGGGATGTGGGAATGCTTCAGCCAACTCTGTGATGGCCATGCCTCCTGTGTCTCTGCAATAGGTCCTGTTCAAACGCTCTAAGAAAAAGTCCCATCCCTTATGCTGAAGGTCAGAGTTGACTGGCATGCCAACACAGTTGTTCTTCAAGAACTCTACTACAGAGAGGGTAATTTCTGTTAAGCTTTATAAAAGATTTGGTGCTTGTGGTTTTTTGGGGAGTGGAAAGCAGTATTTCAGATGTGTGACATATAAACACTTGGGGATGATGTAAGCAGGAGTTTAGTATAGAATTACATTCTATACTATTTAATTATTCTAATTAAAAGTAATTGTTGATCTTACTGTCTTGTGCTATAAATGATTTTTTTAAAATTATGGTTTAAAAATTATGAATTCCCTCTCTACTGACTGCAGAGTTGCACTGCTATGTTTCTATCTGGAGTTTAAAAACAAAACAGTAACTGATTACAGAGTCTAGCTAGAGGCCTGTATCTGGTTGTGTTGGTTTGAGCTAATTGGAGGATTTGAGTGAGAAATTAGACTATTGGCTGAGAGAGAATTAAACACATTGTGTCACTTCACTGAGTTTCACTGAGAAAGGAAAAAAAAAGTTGTTTCAAGAGCTGTTCTCAAAACAATGAGATTAACAGTCTGCTTCTGTATGTGTTCTGGCAGCGGCTGCTTCTCTGGCATGATCCCTCTTTGTCTCTCTGTCTTTTAGCTAATTCAGAGTAAGATCACTAAAACCATTAATTCCTTCCTGCCACTAAACTTTCTGACTGATC
>VWZI01000531.1:12635-26070 GCA_013396835.1 Psilopogon haemacephalus
GAAGGCTGTGCTGCTATTCAGCAAGATCTAGACAGGCTGAAGAGTTTGGCTGGGAGAAATTAAATTCAATCAAACAAGTATTGAGTCTTGCATCTGGTAGAGAACAACCCCATGGCCCAGTATAGGCTGGGGACTTACCTGTTGTGAGAACACCATAAGAGAAGGAGACCTGGGGGTCCTGGTGGGGAGAAGGATAACCATGAGCCAGCAATGTGCCTTTGTGGCCAAGAAAGACAATGGCATATTGGGGTGTATTAGAAGGGGTGTGAGTGGGTCAAGAGATGTTTTCTTCCCACTCTGCTCTGCCCTGGTGAGGCCTCATCTGGAATACTGTGTGCACCCTGGGGCCCCTCAGTTCAAGAAGGACCTCAGGAAACTGCTTGCAGGAGTCCAGCACAGAGCCACAAGGATGCTTATGAGAAAAAGCTGAGGGAGCTGAGGCTCTTTAGCTTGGGAGCAACTAAGGCGTGATCTCATCCATGTTTATGAAGATGTGAAGGGCAGTGTTGGGAGAATGGAGCCAGGCTCTGCTCAGGGATGTTCAATGATAGAACAAGGGGCAATGGGTGCAAGCTGGTGCAGAGGAGGTTCCATGTGAACATAATGAAAACCTTCTTCACTGTGAGGGTAACAGAATTCTGCAGAGGAAGGAAATGTTCAAAAAAAGCCCAAATTTAACTAACTCTGAATAAGAAGATTGTTTATGAACACAAGTGATGATAGTAAAGAAAATTTTGAGTAAAAGGTATTTGATTTTTTTAAAAAGCTCTGTGTAGATGATCTCTGATTTTTTTTTTAAGCACTGTACTGTTAGGAAAGAGCAACTAGCTTAAGAAGACAGAGCAGTTTTGAAATGGTAGAACTACTCTTAAAACAATTTTTTCGAGTGTATCTCAAGAAGGAAAGACTCCTAAGGCACTATAGCATAGGATCATATAATTGTAGAATCATAGAATAGTCCAGGCTGGAAGGGACCTCCAGAGGTCATTTAGTCTAACCCCCCCTGGCAGAAGCAGGGACATCCTCAGTTACAGCACATTGCCCAGAGCCCTGTCAAGCTTCACCTTGAATATGTCCAGAGATAGGGCCTCAACTACCTTCCTGGGCAAACTGTTCCAATGTTCCACCACTGACACGGTGTAGAACTTGTTCCAGCCAAAGCCAGCTTTGCCCACTCCTGCCAGCCTGGGGACCATGCTCAACTGCCCTGAATGAGGTGGGTGCCCCTGGCATTGGAGATAAGGATTTAGCTGGGGAGGGTTTGACTGGACACTGCTGGTCAAGGGATCTGCATCAGCTCTGCCTGCTGAGAAACTGTCCCCAGACATAGGGCATCTGTGCCCATCTCAGGAGCTGTGTTTGCCATGGTGTGGCTCTGCCTGGAGTACCCTCCCATGCTGTGAGCAGGGCTTGCTCAGGTTACAGTGACAGGCAGGACTTACCCACTGACTGTGCTAAGCCATAGCTCCTTCACCACTCTGGAACTGCCTGAGTGCCTGCTGTTCACCAGTCTGGGGGCAGAGCTGGGCGTCTACAGAGGCCTGACCTGTGGGGACAGCCAGAGAGGCAGGACAAAGCACTATAGGCAGAGCAGGACAGAGACACTTCCCACAGCTCTGGTGGGACCTGGCATTGAGACTCATTGGGATGAGACAGCTGAGGGCCAGAGGAAAATGAGGGAGTTGTTGGTGATGAGCTGCAGCTGGTCCAGGGTGAGGCAGGGTTGGTGATGAGCAAGGCATCCAACCCTGCAGAAGAGGAGGTCTCTCACCTCGATGCCTAGACCTTGTTCACCTTCAACTTGCTGCCACAGCAGTGATTCAGGGACTGGCAGGACAGGCTCTGGTTGCTCCCCTGACTCAGGCTCGACCCTGCAGAGCAGGCAGGCATGGACAAGATGGCTTCTGCAGGGCTTGGACGTGCCTGAAAGTCCCCGAGCCAGGGCAGGAACTCACCTGGAGCCAGGGCAAGAGCTCTGATGGCCCATCCTGAGGTGGCTGGAAGAGCCTTCTTGTGAGACACTGGTGGCCAACAGAGGCTTTCAAAGGGCTTTTTAATGCTGGGCTGAGGTGCTGGGAAAGAGCTGAGCTGTGCCCAGTGTTTTCGAACCTCAATGGGCAGTGGCAAAGGGAGTGGCAGTGGGAACTCTCCTCACTATGTCCAAGTCTCTCTGGCACAGGGCAGCACGGAACTGGGCACAGCTGTGCAGGCATGGGCACACCAGAGCTGAGCAGAGGGGAAGTGGCAGCTCTTTCCAGCTACCGACAAGGATTTGCCCAGTGTTGCTTAGAGTGTCAGTCACTGTCCTTGCCAAGGGCACTTTGCTGCTTGCTGGTCAAGTTACTGTACAGAAGGACCACAGTAACTTTTCTTTTCCTGCCACTTTTCTTTCCAGCAGCTTTGCCAAGTTGCTTTTTGCCAGAAGTATGTGTGGATGTGTCTTGGGATGCTTTGTGCCCATATTTGTGCCACCTACACTGGGTCTTACCCTCTTTGTTGGAAAACGACAGGAGACAAGCACACCCGATGATGATCAACAAGCCTCACTTTATTAATCAGAAGCTCACAGTTATATAGTTGCACTAATGAAGCCCATACATATTGCAAAAGCGGAGCTCATCATTGGCTCTTTGTTATCTTTCGACCTTGTCCTTCTCACAGCATATCTTACATTCCTGTGGCTAGCTAGATTCTGTTTTGCACAAGTTAGTTTCTGCACCTGCATCCTGTTATTGCATGATTTCTCCCCCAAGTTTACTGAGTCCCTGCACAGTACCCATGCTATTTCTCAACCAGCCCAAGGCAATCATGTCCTCTCTCCTTTAGCCATTCATCTATAAAACTCTCCACACCTCTTGCTACAACTGTCCTGGTGCGACTGCTGTGAGGGTGAGAAGGACCCATTTGCTCCAGCCAAAGCAGTGTTTGAAGAGGAAAGGTTCTCTCTTGGCATGGATGAAGAAGGAAGAAGATGCACCCTGGCAACAGAGTCCAGGAATGGAGTTTCCAAAGCACTCCATCCTTGTCTTTCATCCTTCACTTTCACACAGCGTCTGGTTATAAGGTGGTTATTGGCACTCTCTTTTAGACCTCAGCAAGTAAAATATGAGGGAGGAAGTCTGAGGGGCTGAGTAGAGCAGTGCAGCGGTGGGGGCTGCAGACACATCTTGCCTACTTTCTGCTTTTGCTGGGATGCTGAAGACAGACAGCAGAGGGAAGAACTCTGTCCTTCCGCCTGCTTTAGCCGGGCTTATCATCTCCCGGGCTCCAAATGCATGAAGTTAAGTCAGGAGACACTAAAAACTGAAACCAAAAATGTTGTCTGCCATTTTTAGGAAAAGAAGGATGGTTGGGACCAAGTGAAGGAAGGAATGAAGGAAGGATCTAAGCGTGGATAGAGAAATGGGTAAGTTAGAGGAGATAAAAAGCATAGCAGAATCCTAGATACGTTGGGTAGTGGCCTTCTGAAGAATTTTTTTTTTCCTTTTTTATTTTTTTTCCTCCAGGGTCAGAAGCAGCAGTATCTGTGGCAGGTCACATGCAAATCCCTGCCGCACTGGAGGTTTGAATGAGGAACANCCTGCCGTGGGCTTGAACAGGGAAGGAAAAAATTGCCCCAGCATATATATCTATATATCTAGATGTATCTGACAACCGGACACATTTAGTTGGACCTGGAGTCAGACCTTGCATGGACCGTGCAGGGACTTTGAGCCAGACCTTGACAAGCATCTGGAATAACAGTGACGAGAAAGCGCATGGTCCCTGCTTTTGCACCATCGCATCCTGGCTTCCTGCTGCAGGACCTGCTTCTACAGTAAACTGCCATTGTTCATGGGAACACCACGGAGCACTCTGGCTTTCCCCTGTGTTGCTTTGCAATCATGGCTTCATGAAAGCTGTATCTACACTCATTTTGGACTTTGGCAGACACTGGACTCTGTATGATGTTGATCCATCTGCTGGATTGTAATTTGCAACTCCAGATGCTGCTGCGAAAGAGACTGTCTCTCGTTTGTAAGTAGGGAAAAACTGTTCTATGCCCAAACCTTTCCAAATTATCTGATTTTCCTAAATTACCTGAAAAGCATCCATGTGAAGATTTTTCCCGAATGAATTAGGACCTAGATTTAAACTAGTTTGTACATAGATTGTGAGTGGGGCTTTTGGAAATTATAAAAACTACATAATTTATAATTCCTGCCTCTTTAATTGCCCACAGTCAAATCAGTAGCATCCACAATTCTTTCCTTCTTGAGACTGTCTCTTTGATGCAGGTTCTTTTTTAGTTTTCCTGTGAGGAAAAAAAAGCTCCTGGGAGAAAAAGATAATGCTTCTAGAAGTGGTGGTGTTGATAGGGTTGAGCGTTTATACGCAGGAATCATGACAAAGTCCAACAATACAGATAGCACAGAATCACATAATTGGAAAAGACCTTCAAGGTCATCGAGTCCAACCCATCACCCAACACCTTCTAATTAACTAAACCATAGCACTAAGTGCCTCATCCAGGCTCCTTTTAAACACCTCCAGGGATGCTGATTCCACCACCTCCTTGGGCAGCCCATTCCAATGGCCTATCACTCTTTCAGTGAAGAACTTCTTCCTAACATCCAGCCTAAACATGCTGTGGTGCTGCTTAAGGCTGTGTCTTCTTGTTCTGTCGCTGATTGGCTGGGAGAGGAGACCAACCCCCATTTGGCTACAACATCCTTTCAAGTAGTTGTAGAGAGCAATTAGGTCTCCCCTGAGCCTCTCTTTTTCAAGGTTGAACAACCCCAGTTCCCTCAGCATCTCCTCACAAGGCTGTGGTCCAGCCCCCTCACCAGCCTTGTTGCCCTTCTCTAGACACATCTAAGCACTTCAGCATCATTCTCAAATTGAGGGGCCAAGAACTGGACACAGTACTCAAGGTGTGGCCTAACCAGTGCTGAGTACAGGGGCAGAAGAACTTCTCTGGTCAGAATCAGAATTAACCATGTTGGATAAGACCTTCAAGATCATCAAGTCCAACCTATCACCCAACACCTTCTAATTAACTAAGCCATGGGACTAAGTGCCTTTTAAACACCTTCAGGGATGGTGACTCCACCACCTCCAAGGGTAGCCGGTTCCAATGCCAATCACTCTTTCTGGACACATTCAAGCACCTCAGTGTCTTTCTTAAATTTAGAGGCCCAGAACTGGGCACAGTACTCAGGGTGTGGCCTAACCAGTGCTGAATACAGGATTCTGCTGGCTACACTATTCCTGATGCAGGCCATGATGCCATTGGCCTTTTTGGCCACATGGGCATGCTGCTGGTTCATGTTCAGTCTGCTGTCAATGAGTACTCCCAGGGTCCCTCTCTGCTTGGCTGCTCTCCAGCCTCTCTGTCCCAAGCCTGTAGTGCTGCATGGGGTTGTTGTGCCTTTCATTGGCTGCATGGGAAAAGATGTGATCAAAGATGAGGAAAGTCTTTGCCTCAGTGCTTAGTAGTAGGACTAGTTGTTTTCAGCTCGGTACCCAAACTCTGATCTAGAAGGTGGGGTGGGGATCAGAAAGAAGCCCCCATAATCCAAGAAGTAATGGTCAGTGACCTGTTGCACCACTTAGACATACATAAATTCATGAGGCTGGATGATATCCAACCAAGGGCACTCAGGAAGCTGGTGGAAGTGCTCACCATGCTGTTTTCCATCACTTGCCAGCAGTTCTGGCTAAATGAGGATGTCCTGTCTGACTGAATTGGTCATGGAGCAGATCATCTTGAAAGCCATTATGCAGCATATGCGGAGCAACCAGATGATCAGCCTCAATCAGAAAAAGGTTCTGCAGGTTGAATATTTTGCAATAGTGCAGCTTTCTAGATACAGAGTACTCTATGTATATGTCACTGTCCATGCCCCACTCCTCACATTTCCCCTACAATTTTATTTATTTTGTTGTATATGGTAGTTACAAGGAACTGGAAGACTGTCTGAGGGTGTCTCCCTTTCCATTGCTGTTCCTAGATATTTCATAATTCAAGTTCTTGATGCATCATTCAAAACATACACCAAGTGCTTTTTGGGTAAGCTCCTGGGTTTAAAAGTAAATTACAGTAAATCACAAATAATTGGTATTCGGCACTCAAATAGCAATTTCACACTGTGGCTTATCCCTGTGACACTTCTCCCTGAGGGTCTTGAAGAGCTCAGAATATTTATCCCATCAAGTTAATGCAAACTATTTAAAATTACTCCATTTGTAGCTATTATTAAGTGTTGTGACATGCTATGATTTTTTTTTTTCTGTGCATTTTTTTCCTAATATTTCCCATGGGAACTAAACAGTCAGAAGTCCCTCTGAGCTTAAGAAAGGGTAGATTTTAATGAACTGCCCAGAGAATGGCTGTTTGTGCTCAAGTGGAGTTAATAGGTTTTAGCAACCACCCTACAGTGGCCTGAAACAATGAGGTGTTTGAGTCTAAATGGATTTTACAGTATTTTACATGAATGTGGTTTTAAACTTAATATATTTAAAAAACCAAAACCAAAACCACAAACTTTTCCATATCATGCATGCGCATATTTCATGCACTTTTCAGTATTGCATATTTTGCTGCAGTGTCCTGTTTCCAACAGAGCTGAAGCAGTCAGTGGAGCCATAGGTGCTGTTGATTACTGCTGGCATAGTCATTAAAAGATAAAGATATATAAAATGTCTAATTTTAGTGCATTTTTGGTTGGTTGCTTAAAAAAGAGTTTGTTCATCCAGTTCACAGAATTTCAGCATCATGGGGGTTGCAAGGGACCACTGAACATCATCTAGTCCAGCCCCACTGCTGAATCAGCATCACCCAGAGTAGGCTGCTGCCAGTATCACATCTAGAGGAGACCTCACAACCTCTCATCAGCCTGCTCCAGGGCCTCAGTACTCTCACAGCAAAGAAATTTTTTCTCATGTTCAGATGGAACCTCCTGGGTTCCAGTTTGTGCCTGCTGCCACTTGTCCCATCACTGGGCACCACTGACAGGAGTCTGGCCCAATCCTCTTGACTTCTATGCTCTCAGTCTTTTCTTCTGTAGGTTAAACAGGCTTAGGTCTCTCAGCCTCTCCTTATCAGAGAAATGCATCTGTTGCCTCAGCATCTTTATAGCTTCTGCTGGACTCTCTCCAGTAGCTGCTTTCCTCTCTTGAACATCAGAGCCCAAAAGTGGATACAATACTCCAAATATGGCCTCACCAGGGTAGGGCAGAACAAAGAGAGAGAACATCCCTCGACCTGCTGGCCATGGTCTTCTTAATGAACCTCAGAAGACCATTGACCTTCTTCACCACAAAAGCATGATGCTGGCTCTAGGTTATCCTGTTGTCCACCTCTACTCCCAGGTCCTCCACAGAGCTGCTTTCCATCACATCAGCCCCTGACCTGTACTGGTGCAGGGGGTTATTTCTCTTTAGGTGCAGGACTCTACAGTTGCATTTATTGAACTTCATGAGATTTTACTATGTCCAGCTCTTAAGCTGGTCCAGGTCTTGTTGAATGGCAGCAAAGCCTGACAGGATGTCAGCCAATCCTCCCAGTTCTGTACCATCAGATAGGAAATGGATATCAACACATACTTGTTTTCTGGAAGATAATTGTAAGGAGCATCTCTGCATATTGACCATCACACCTGTCCATTACAACCTATTCCATCCTCAAATCTGAGCTTTATCCCAACAGTAATTTTTTTTTGTGCGTGTGATGTCAGCATTCATTCAGGTTTATTTGGAGCACAATATAAGTGCTATCAAACAGCCAAGATTTCCAGAGGGTGATAATTCTCTCATTCTTTTTGTTTCCTTTTCTGGGACATTCCCTATCACAAGCCTACCTGCACAGAACACCTGCTAAACAGTTAGCAAACAGTTACTCTGACAATGGTTGTCTGGTTTGTTTGTTTGTTTTGGTCACTTTCTTCCATTTTCTGGTCTATTTATACTACCTATTAATTTGGTTATCTGAAAAGCTATTTTATGTTATATATATATATTTTTTTTTTCTTTCACCTAGATAATGAGAAATGGTTCTTTCACTCAGCATAGCTCTCTAGCTGTGCTTTGTTTTACATCTGTCCGTTTTTCTATAAATTATGGCAGGTGACTCTTAACAAGGTTAGTGGTGACACAGTGTGCTGTCAGCTTTGGCTCCAAGATTATTTTGCATGGCCTAAGTATCACTTTTAAAGTGGATGATTTATGAAAATGAAGTCATTGTCCTGTTATTTCTCCCCACAGCATTTCATCCCCATCTAAGTCCTCATCACTTTTGGCAAACAAAGGATAGTTCACTACAGCAGAGTCTCTCCATGACAGCTCTGAAGATGAAAGGTCCCCACCGGCACTTACCATAGCTGTGCTTGATCGAATTCCGTGGCTGTTTTCCTTTGCCACTCGGTGGGATGTTGGCTGTGTACCTTGTGTCTCTGGGCTTCATCACCAGGGAGCTCTGGCATCCTTCCAGCATCTTCAGCGTTTGTATAATGTTCCGCGGCAGGAGTTCCTCTTTTATCTATAGCTCAAGCACTTTCTTCTTGCTACCCTACAAGATTATCTCCTGCCACTGGTGACAGACCTTGAATCTCTTTTCCTCAGATTAATGTCTGTAAAAGGGATTTGTTTTGAAATGTTGCTGTCTGTTTCATTGCAATAACTCTGATGCCTTTTTAGAAGTAGGAGAAATGGGTTGAGAAACAGATTGGAAAATGGCTGGTGTTGAAGATGTTGGCCATCCCTGCTGGTTGAGAACACATAGCTTCATATTTAATTCATATTTTGATTCCTAAAACCCTTGATAATACAGTTGACAAAACATATTTACATAAACTGTAAGTTGCCTCCCATAACCTGGGAATGTCTTGGGTTTCCATTTTTTCTGTCAGGTTTTTTCTCACAGCCACATGTGGGTAAGGTTGTCAGTAGACAGGATTGGACATTGATAGCTTGGCATTGCCTTTGCAAAGTTCTTTCCTGTTCTCCCCATGCTGCATACTTTAGCCTGGTGAGCATGTATATAATGCTTGTGTTTGTATCGTTATGAAATAAGAAGTTTAAAACCCAACAACTGGATTAATTTGTTTAGTACATTTATTTATAGCCCTTGTTTAGAAGAGATGTGATATTTTCCATACTACAACTTACAAGATTACTTTTTTTTTTTTCCTTCAAGTTCTTACTAAATAGTGGTTGGTTATTTTATCTTTGCTTTTAAATTTAATTTCTCAGGTTTATATGAATTTTGTTTAGATACAAATTTAAATCTGTATTCCAAATCATCTTAATTCTTCAAAGACAGAAAATGTATTTTAAGGAGCTTCTCACCCTTAGATAACTAGTTCTACTTTTATGCCATTAAAATTGAGAATAACATAGAATAAAAGTGTAGTTTTGTGTGGAATACGTAAAGAACCCGGACAATTGCCAGCCTCATGTAGGGAGTTGAACTAGTCAACAAGAATATGAAAAATAAGATCTGATTTTAAAGTCTGTTATTAATTTGGATTGCTTTTTTCCCCCTCAAAAAAAGTGTTATTCTTTCAGATTTTGAAACTAAACCACTGGTAGTAGTTTCAGTAAGAGAATTTTGCAGGAAGTGGACAATTACAAAATAAAACTACTATCTTTATCCTTCTATCTGTGCTTTTTTCCAGTTTTGTTTTATAGTGGGACTATTCATATGGTTAGGAATGTAGCTGAATTAAGCCCTTAGTTTATTGGTAATGTTTGTGAACCAAACAAAATTATTTCATATATATAACTTCTGCTACTGCTATGGAAGACAGCACTTTAACCTGTGCGTTTCTGTCTAGCTTGTTTATTAAAATAAATGTGAGCTTCTGTTAGCACAGAGAAACTGACTGATGTTCATATTCTTTGAAACGTGGGCTACACTGCAGTGAATTACTTCACATTCCACTGAAGCTTCCTTTCAGTGACCTGGCTAAAAGCCTAAAGAGCAGACTTCATTTTGAGACACACAACTGGGAGCATGACTGCATCTCTGTTTTATCCAGTGGCAAAAATTGTGTTTTCACTGTAACAAAAAATGACTTCCAGCTGAGGGGGGCTTTACACAACTCCTAACTCCATCTGACCAGACCCTGCATGTGGGACCTGATGGAAGACTTGCTGCGCAAGGATCATGAAGCTCCTGCATTGGTTCTTTGTGACAATAAATTATAATCTGGCCTGGACATAAATTCAAGTTCAGCTACCAGCAGCAAGCTCCACTCCTGCCTTCAACCAGTGGCCAAAGGCAGCTGTGACACTAAGCTTGCAATTAGGCATTTATTTTGCAATAATATCACTTTTTTTTTTTCTTCTTCTTTTCTTTTTAATCCTTGTGTTGGTTTGAGCTAATTGGAGAATTTGTGTGAAAAATTAGACTGCTGCCTGAGAGTGAGAAATTAAACACTGTGTCCCTTCACCCAGTTTTGAATGAGAGAGAAGAAAGAAGGTTGTTTTAGAATGTTCCCAAAACATCCAGATAAGGCAGTGTGCTTGCGCAGTTCAGTCGGCTCTGGGTCGGCGCTGGGCTTCACCAGCTTCTTTCCNGGGGGGGGGTTTGGTTTCCCTCTCTTGGGGATTTTGGTCTCCAGGAGGGGTGTGGTGTCTGTATTTCTATTTTATTGTATATTTCTGTAAATATCTGTTATATCTTGTAAATATTTGCTTGTATATTTGCATTGCTGTAAATATAAAGCTTCATTTATTAACTTCCAGTGTGTTTATCTGAGTTTTAGCCGGGGTTCTAAAAGGTGGGGGGGGCAGGTCACTGCAAACCCACTACAATCCTTCAGAGACCTATAAATGTTCGTTATCTCTTCTTGATGCATAATTCGTAAAAGGCTTTCAGAAGATCAGACCTACAAGAAAGCTTTTAGTTCCTTCTTTAGTTTAATTGTATTATATTTTGAGATCAATGCTTCAATCTTGTTTTGAACTCTTGCAGTAAATAAACCTAAAAAAAAAATAAATCTCACTGTAATTAGATTTTCTGTTTCCCTTAACACTGACTGCAGGATCAGGGTTCAATCTAGCAATTTATTGAGTACTTATGCAAGTTGTTGAGCATTCTGAGCTCCCATAGATGTCAGCTGGATTTGAATACTGATGGCTGAATTAAGTGCCCCAAGAACATTAAAAATGGAGTTTATCAATCACTCTCTTCCTTTATTACTGATAGTGGTTATTGCCACTTATCATAGTAAGTATTTCTTTCTTTGATCTGAAATTGCCACTGAACACACAGATAGATTTAGATCTGGCATTATGTTAATGAGGAGCAGATATTGTATAAATAGCCCTGTAAACCAACCATACAACTCATTTTATATAGAAGAACAAAGAAATTATGTTACCTATTCCTTAATTTTGGAATGAAAACATCCACTCTCAAAACTTGTCATTGACCTAATGAAGGAATTTTTTTTTTGTCTTTTTCTGGTGTACCCTGTGATAGAAATAAGTGTAAAAAATGTTGAGTTGAAAATAGATTGCACAGATACTTATATACATTGATTCCATATTAATTCCATATTTAATCTCAAAGGAGGAAAGCAGCAATTCCACAGTATTCTTTTTTTGAAAAAAGGTTTTGATTTTACAATTTCAAATCATTGAGCTAAGGCATGTTCATTTTATGAAAAATATACATTTTGAACCTGAATCCTAAAGCTACCTGACATGATGATCACAGAATCACCGAACCTTAGAGGTTGGAAGTAACAGCCAGAGATCATCAAGTCCACCTTCACTTTCAAAGCAGGATCACCCAGGATAGTTCGCACAGGAATGCATCCAGGCAGGTTTTGAAAGCCTTCAGAAAAGGAGACTCCAAACCTCCCCTGGGCAGCCTGTTCCAGTGCTCTGTCACCCTCACTGTAATTTCTCCTCATGTTGAGGTGAAACCTTCTATGTTCAAATTTCTAGCTGTTGCTTCTTGTCTTACTGCTGCAGACCACTGAAAAGAGATTGACCACAGCCACTTGATACCCACCCCTCAGGTATTTGTACACATTGATAAGATCTCCTCTCAGTCTTCTCTTTTCCAGACTAAACAGCCCAAGGTTTCTGAGTCTCTCTTTGAAGGCTGATGCTTAAGTCCCCCAGTCATCCTCATGATTGAAGTGCTTGCTGTTAAGTGGTGACTGCAGCTAGAATATTTTGGTATTTAGCTATTCAGTCCAGAAAGAAGAGATGAGAAAAGAGTAGAAGGAGGAAATACTACTTGTTGTAGTTTATTTTACTGAAGGTTAAAATGTGAAGCTTCTGAAGCATTTTATTAGCTGCAGCAATAAACAACCTCTGGCAGAGGTGAATTAGCAGAAACCAGAGAGCACAAAAAAAAACCAAAAAACAGAAAAGAATTAATCTCAAAATTTGACATTGCAGAATTTCAGCTTGTTGCTCCCAAGAACCCAGGAAAGTAAACCCTTCCTCACTGCCCTCCCCACTCCTTGCCAGCTGACAGCATTTTCATACATCTTATTAATGAATTATGAGTTGAAATATATTGGACTATGACTCTTTAGCAGATGCAAATAAGCAAAGTGTGATGGAGATTCATAGCAAGAGGATAATTCTTAGGAATTCTGGCTTGCTTTGTAGTTAGACATCAGTGAATAATGCAAAAAAACCCCCACAAACAAACCCCAAAATAACAACTCCCTCCCCACGAAGTTCCAAACAAGTATTTATGTGCATCTTAAAACACATGCTGCTTCTCTTTAATATTTTTTTTCAAGAGATGCATGAGCCTTTCTGGCTGAGAAAAGCAAGTATCAGCCAGATGCGTGAACAGTGATAGCAACTACATCTTGAGCTCACCCTTGAACGTGATCATCTGGAAAGTACTTCCTTATGCAGTGAAAAACAGAAGTTACTCCATTACCAGCTGAAGTTCAACTGCAAAGCTTGATCAATATTAATAGGTAATAAATTCACAGCACAAGTAATTAAAAAGAATAAATATATATAATGAGGGTATTTCACTCATATTTTGTTATTATGAAGATCTGTATGAACAGATTAAGTTCTTCCCTCTAATTTTGCAATAATTAGTAAAATGCACTCCTCTCTGAAACTGATGCACTGTTCATACAAGATACAGCTTGTGGGAAGGCATGTAAAGAGAGGTGGTGAAGGGGGCCCCATTATTGGAGACATTTGGCAGGGCTCTGAACAACCTGATCTAGCTGAATATGTCCCTGGTTACTGCAAGGGGATTGAACTAGATGACCTTCAGAAGTCTCTTCCAAACCATTGCATTCTGTGATTTTAAAGATGTCCTGGAGCACCCCAGGTTCATTCTTTCTCCCCAGAACCCCTCTGTGGGTTTGAGTGGGGAGGAGAAGGTGGTGCGAAAACTGCTTTCCCTGTGAGGGTGTGTCCCGGTATGGGGTGACATATACCCTAGAATTGGTCCAAC
>VWZI01000533.1:0-32876 GCA_013396835.1 Psilopogon haemacephalus
CACTCCCTGTAGGCTTTCCTCTTGCATCTAAGTGTGTCCAGGATTTTGCCATTCATCCATGCGGGTCTCCTTGCATTCTTACCTGCCTTGCTCTTTTTTGGAATGCATTGCTCCTTGCCTGAAGGAGGTGATCCTTGAGCAATGTCCAGCTTTCCTGGGCCCCCCTTCCTTCCAGAGTTTTTTCCCATGGTACCCTCTTGAGCAGATTCCTGAAGAGACTGAAGTCTGCTCTTCTGAAGTCCAGAGCACTGAGTTTACTGTATAGCCTCTGTGATGCTTTGAGGATCTTGAACTCGACCATTTCATGGTCACTGCATCCTAGGGTACCCTTCGGCTTTACTCGTATGCTATTGACATTTATGATACCTATAAAATGGATCTTTTTTTTTCCTGAAAGTTATTGGAAAGGTAAAATTATTATAAATAGCCTGAGGCTGATCTAGGCCCAGCTTCCAAATATCACTGAGGTATATAGGTGCCATTGACTTTCACTATGAACAAAGATAATGTTCCCAAAGGCTACATTTAAGAAGCCTAGTGTCCCTAGGCTCCACTACAGTAAGTGCAGAAGAGAAATGCATCCAAAAAAGAAATAAGAGAAACACTAGGCTATTACTCTCAGATCCTTTCCAGGGAGATACACAGCATTTATGTGAGCTGCAATGACATGTAATGTAAAGCTATGTTGGTCTACCCTTAAAACACTGGGGAAAGAGGCATTAAAAGTATAATGACAGTAAAAAATTATTTTATTATTTATTATAAAAAATATTATTTATAGTGTATAACATTTATGAGTACAATAATGTTTAATTACATTATGTAATGTGTGACTGTTATAAAATATAAAGGTATTAATCAAACACCTAAACACACAAACATTAATGAACAGGAGATAACATAAGTAATGTCAAAGACATTAAGGTCTCAAGTCACTGGCTACTAAAGGAAATTCTCAGGCGTATTCAGGGAGAAGATCATCCAGAACACGGTGACTCTTAAACAAAATGTAATCATCTTGAGTCTCATGGGAAAGAACAAACCTATGGGATGTTTGAAGAGGATTGGCTAGACAGCTGTTACAAGATGTTTCTGAGAATGCAGTGAAAGGAAGGGATGGAGGTAAGTCAGGGAGGAACAAACCTGAGACATGAGATAGCACTGGGGATCATGGCTTGTAGATGATGAGAAAGCAGTGGCTACTCTCTGTCTGGACTTCAGAAAACCTTTGAAACTTGTATGTCAGAAGAGTCTTTTAGCTCTTGCCTGGGCTGGATGAGCAGAAAATGAGGTGGGTTCATGGCTTGGCCAGGAACACTCTATGCTGGGGTTAAGAACTGGCTGGATGTCCAGGCCCAGAGAGTGATGGTGAATGATGCCACATCCAGTTGGTGGCCGGTCACTAGTGGTGTGCCCCAGGGATCAGCGCTAGGCTCAGGCCTGTTTAATATCTTCATTGATGATCTGGATGAGGGGATTGAGTCCACTATTAGTAAGTTTGCAGATGACACCAACCTGGGAGCATGTGTCGATCTGATAGGGGGCAGGAGGGCTCTGCAGAGGGACCTGGACAGACTGGACAGATGGGTGCAGTCCGAAGCCATGAGTTCTAACAAGTCCAAGTGCCAGGTTCTGCATTTTGGCCACAACAACCCCATGCAGTGCTACAGGCTGGGGACAGAGTGGCTGGAGAGCAGCCAGGCAGAGAGGCACCTCTGCATACTGGTTGACAACTGACTGAACATGAGCCAGCAGTGTGCCCAGGTGGCCAAGAAGGCCAATGGCATCCTGGCCTGTATCGAGAATAGCGTGACCAGCAGGTCAAAGGAAGTCATTCTGCCCCTCTACTCAGCACTGGTTAGGCCACACCTGTGTCCAGTTCCGGGCCCCTCAATTTAAGAAAGATGTTAGGGTGCTTGAACTTGTCCAAAGAAGAGCAACAAGGATGGCGAGGTGGCTGGAGCACAGCCCTACAAGGAGCGGGTGGAGGAGCTGGGATTGTTCAGCCTGGAGAAGCGGAGGCTCAGGGGAGACATTATTGCTCTCTACAACTACCTGAAAGGAGGTTGTAGCCAGATGGGGATTTGTCTCTTCACCCAGGCACTCAGTGACAGAAGAGGACATAGCCTCAAACTGCACCAGGGCAGGTTTAGGTTGGATGTTAGGAAGAAGTTCTTCACAGGAAGAGTGATTGGCCATTGTAATGGGCTGCCCAGGGAGGTGGTGGAGTCACCCTCCCTGACGGTGTTTGAAAGGAGGCTGGATGAGGCACTTAGTGCCATGGTTTAGTTAATTAGAGGCATTAGGTGATAGGTTGGTTGATGATCCTAGAGTTCTTTTCCAACCTGGTTAATTCTGTGATTCTATGAAACCTGGATGAATGGCCAGACACAGAGAGTGGTGATCAGCAAGAGTCTGCCTTATACTAAATGACTTTACAATAAACACTGATGGTTTTGATCTTTGACAGCAAAGCATTCTGTATACATGTGCTTACTCTATCGGCCTGTGAAAGGCCACAAAGGCAATAAAGCCTATGAGAAAAGGCTGAGAGAGATGACACTGTAAAGCCTTTAGAAGAGTACATCTTATCAGTGTCTATAAATACCTGGAAGAAAGGTGCAAAGAGAATAGAGCTAGGATCTCTTCAGTGATGCCCAGTGACAGGACCAGAGACAACGGACACAAATGGAAAAATAGTCAAGTTTCTCTGAACATCAGGGAACAGGAAATTGTGTGAGAGGACCAAGGACAGTGTCTCCAGAATCTCCGGAGTCTCCATTCTTAGAAACACTGAAAAATCATCTGGATGTAATCCTGAGCAACTATCTATAGATGGCCCTCCGGTAGCAAAATTGTTAAATCAAATTACCTCCAAAGATCCCTTCCAGCACCCACCATTCTGTGATAAAAGGGGTGGCTGGTACAGATAAGCCTCTGGTCAGTACGCTCATCTTACCACACCCTGCTTCTGCTTGTTTCATTCCATATTGCCTTCCCATTAAACCCTATTGCTGGTGTGTAGGTGCTGACTATGAGGGCATTGCCCTGATTGTGTTAATCCACTGATGTTCAGCATTGACTATGTAGTGTACATATATATGTTTACCTACAGTAGAGAAAAATTGCTTGTACCTAGACCTGGTGTCACAGGATCACACCAGCCTGGCTTCAGAGACAAAGAAATCCTCTGAGTCCCAATCCAGCTCTATAGGTAAACATTTTAAAATTAAACTTTATTAGTTTAAACAATGTTTTAAAATGCAACTAAATCTTGGAGATCCATATTACTTTAAAAATATTTTCAATTATTTCAAAGTATTACTATGTTGGATTTTTTTAACTTTTTCTACCTGTAATGACTAATCAGACATTGAAAATTGCCTCTCTGCCTGCAAACAGAACCATAAATATTTCTGTTGTGGTTCAGACCCAGCCAGCAACAGAGCTCCCTGCAGCTGTTTTCACAACTGCCTCCTAAGCCCCAGTGGAGTGGGAAGGAAATTTAAATTGGAAGGGAGAGATTTAGACTAGATGTTAGGAATGAGTTATTCACAGTGAGGGTGGTGAAACACTGGAACGGGTTGCCCAGGGGTGCTCCCTCCCTGGTGCCATTCAAAGCCAGGATAGATGAGGCCTTGAGTGACCTGTTCTAGTGGGAAATATCCCTGCCTATGGTGGGAGGTTAGACCTGGATAATCTTTGAGGTCTCTTCCTAAACTGTTCTATGATTCTATGATTTAGATGTCAAAAACAACAAAAACAAATAAAATAAAAAACAACAACAAACAAACTAAAAGGGAAAGAAAACAACAAAATCACAACAAACAGAGCCCCATGAATTTAGATAGTTTAATTGAATGATACAAAGAGATATCAAAACATGTCTGTCCCTAGCTACCAGAGGGAAAGGAAAAAAAAAAAAAAAAAAAAAAAAAAAAAAGAAGAAAAGGAAGAGAAAGAAAGAAAAAAAAGAAATGCTATGTCATAGTTGCAAACTCAAAGCTCCCCCTTTACCCCTGCAGATTGTAGCTGGAAAACTACATAAGCAAGTACCACGTTCTGTGGCTAAAAACAGCTCCTGTTAAGAATTGTCTCAAGAGACTGTGGAATATTAAGGGTTTAGTAACAGAGTATTATCTTTCAGTTTAGGAAATTAGTGTACAGATGTGTTTGTGTTATGGATCTGCCTTATGTGAATGTAAATCCCTGCATAGTGCACACTAATTTATTTCATTGCAAAGACTGGACAAGTTTTGGATGTTTTGGAAGGTTTGTGCATTCACCTTTTTTAGTACATTTCAGAAAAAGAATGTAAAAGACCTTTTCATGGAACTGTTTTTTTCCATGCAGGAAAACAGCGGAATAATGCCCATCATAATGAGCTCATTTTGGTTTGTTTTTTTTTTAATTATTATTTAAAAAACACTTCAAAGACAACATAAAATCTTACCCCTCTAACAATATGTAGATCTATGTGCCACTTTAATACCAAAAAATGCTTAAGATGCTTTGCCGGTGTATTTGCCCAAATTATGAGAATGAATTTCACCCTGTGTGTGTAAAGATTGTTTAATTGCTAGTGATAGATGTTTACACCATCAAGACACACAGTGATTAATTCATAGCATTCTTAGGGGAAGACTAAGCCACATAAAGGTCTCAAAGATACATGCAAAGGTGGAGAGTGTACTGTAAAATATTTAGAAAACACTAAAGCAAACCACAGAGAACTAGAGAAAAACCCAGGGGTAGAAAAGAATACATGAGCAGTCTCAAGAAGAAAAAGAAGAAAAAAAAAAAAAAAAAGCTTTGAACCAGGAGATAGATAATTTAAGAAGGACGAAAGACTGTCTACTTCCACTGGACACAAACACAGAACAGGGGTAATATCTAAGGATGCATATCACAGGGAACAGAATTTTTTTTCTAGGTAACCTTTCATTAACTTTGTAATTTAAAGGAAGATTTACTTCAGCTATGAATCATAAATGTCTCTGTACTATTATTTTATCTATGAATCATAAATATCTCCATAGTAATGAAAAGCTTGTCCACAGATTTCTATGTCAAAGTAAAAATGATCCTTCTCAAAACTTAAATGTTAATTGAAAAAATATTAATGGATAATTTAATTATTTTAATTAAGCACTGTTAGAATTTCTTGTTCTTGTACTCTTTGCATTGAATGTTGATCTCTATTGACTTACATAGCTTCCAAGCTCTGGAAATCCCCTTCTTAACTTTCAGTTTCTTACATCCACATAGGTTTGAAGGTATGGAAGTTGTTTGAATAGTGAATTTTGTTTATGCCAGCCCTACCTGCCAGGTTATGTAAGCCTGACACTTTTTTAAGTTAGCAAAGTTTTTGTTTATACACTTTAGTCACAGTATGTTCTTAGTAAATTAACATATTAATAGTAAATATCACAAAATATCACAATGCTGCAGGCATGGGGTAGAGTAGCTAAAAAATTGCCCAGCAGAAAAGGACCTGGATTTGTTGGTTGACAGACAGATAAATAAGTTAGCAGTGTGCCCAGGTGGCCAAGAAGGCCAAAAGCACCCTGGCCTGTGTAAGAAATAGTGCAGCCAGCAGGAGTAGGGAAGTGATCGTGCCCCTGTACTCAGCACTAATGAGGCCACACCTTGAGTACTATGTTCAGTTTTGGGCCTCTCAAGACAAGAAAGATATTGAGTTGCTGGAGCATGTCCAAAGAAGAACAATGAAGCTAGTGAAAGGTCTAGAGAACAAGTCCTGTGAGAAGCAGCTAAGAGAACTGGGGTTGTTTGGCCTTGATCTAAAGAGGCTCAGGGGAAACCTTATTGCTCTCTACAACTATCTGAAAGGTGATTATTAGCGAGGTGGGTATTGGTCTCTTCTCCCAAGTGACAAATAGTAGGACAAGAGGAAATGGCCTCAAGTTGCAACAGGGGATATTTAGACTGGATCCTAGGAAAAAATTTCTTCACTTAAAAGGTTATCAGGCACTGGAACAGGCTGCCTAGCTAAGTGGTTAAATTGCTATCTCTGAAGGCATTTGAAAGATAGGTAGATGTAGTTCTTAGGAACATGGTTTAGTAGTGGACTTGGCAGTGCTGGGTTAATGATTGGATTTGATGATCTTAAAATTCTTTTTCAGTCTAAACTATTCTATTACTCTAAGATTATGGACTGAATTGTGCTTCTGTTTATGCCATGGATCCAGCTCACTCACCCTCTTCGTCCAACCTGTCAGGCATTCCTGTATGAGTCCATATCCCTGCCCTACCTCTGTGTCCCTTAAAATAACTCTGTGATGTCCTGTAGTAACTAAATCACTCTGTGGCAGGACACTGTTGAGCCCAGTCCTGCAAAGGGTGTGAGGCACATCTTGCTGGGAAGAAAGGCTGCGGTCAATGCTTTCATGATCCTACTAGGCTTGAGCAACCGTTTTAGACCTTTCCAGGGCTTCTGCACACACTGCCCTTGGCCCAGGGTCTCATTTCAGCACAGTGGATGACCCAGTAACACCACAGGATGCCATGCCAGTATGGAGTCAGAGCTGCTGGGTTATGATCCATGGTTGCAGGCAATACTGCAAGCAAAGAGACAGTCCTCATTAGCAAGGTTACTGTCTAAAACAGCCCAAAGAAGAAGTATAATGAGCACACAAGGAAATATGAGGCAATAATGACACTCACACCAGCTATCCAGCTGGCCCAGATGCACATCACCAAAAACTCAACTTTTTAAGTGCATTTTTCAAAGAATAAAATAGGATGGCAATAAGGACAGTTATGGGGAGCAAGTATCTTGTTTGAAGAATGTAGGAGGGAGAATAAAACACCTTGTATTTGAGCGTCAGCAGACAAACTGGTATTTTCTAGTTCAAGATGTTTCAAACCATTTCTGAAAAGTGATTATGTTTTTCCTGTCCAAGAAGCTATTTGATCTCTTTAAAAAAACCCCTAGCTTTACAAATGTAAACACAACCATTGCCAAGAAAATCATCAGTTAGCTTCCTTCGCACACTGGCTATTAAGATTCTGACTGCTTCAGTTTCCATGATGGTATTAATAATTCAATCAAGCAATTTATGCTAATGATGTCAATTACAAATTTCTCCTTTGCTGTGGATTATGTAGTATTGCTCACCTAACACAGATATGCATATTGTTGTAGGAAGGAAGGGTTACATAAAAGGATTTCCATCCATCTAATTACTTTAATTGATTTGTGCTGAAATAGTTGACCTTTGGTACTTAGTTCTTCCTTCACATTCAGAATTGACAGCTCACTCTGATGATCATCAGCCAAAGGGAAAATAAGTTAAGATTTCAATTAAAAACATGCAGTGTAGGTTAATCTATGGATCTCACATTAGTAACGCTCCCTACTTTCTTGATAGAGAATACATGTCACGTCTGAGCTGAAATGTAGTGTAGGAAAGTGCTGGGAGAAGTAGGACAAAGAAGTATATCTAAAAATTGACAAACAAAACCCATTTAGGAGTCTTATTGTGCATCTTCATATATTTCTAGAAATTACAATTAATAAATAGCACTGCTGCTTCAGGCCAAAAATATGTAGAAGCTAGTTTTTACATTCTCTTTAATGAGTGGCATGAGAGTAGTGATGCCCTCAGATATCTACACTGTCTGCTCTAAATGTTATTCTGAGTGTATATTTAGGCCAGAAAAAGCTGGCCTAAACCTTCTTTTTATTAGACAAACAGGCTAGATGGAACAGAGGAAATCATAAAGCTTTGTTGATAACATTTGGAGTTAAATTTTCCTTCAATAAGTTAAGGGGAAAAGTGTTCAAATAAGAGAATTAGATTTCTTACATTTTCATTACATTACTTCAGTGAATTTGAAAAAGCTGCAATGCAGTTACTGAACATATTCACCATGACTGAATCCTATGCTATGGCAGAAACATACCCTAACTAGTTGTAACCTATGTATTATATTAGCATATTTTGAAATACAAAAAGAACATGTGACGATCTCAAACCACATTTCTCACTTTAAAATTACTTTATTTTGGATAAAAGTTCTTCCATAATCAGAATATTTTATTACTTTTATTACTTGTATTATTGCAGTTATAAGCATCCTGTAGCTTGACAGTGATTTATTTTAAAGTATACTTTGCTTAATCTGGTGGATGTTACATGTTGGATGCAAAGTGGGAATAATTTGGTGCATATTGAGTCATCTATTTGTTGTATAATGAGTACAAAGTAGAAGTAAGATGGAAAATAGATTGTTTTTTCAGTAGGAAGGGAAACAATGACTAACTCTACAAAAGCATCTTTATATTATTCAAAATAATTCCTCATAGAAATTCATGACATTCAAAATAGCTCTAACAATATAATATTCCAAAGATGCTGATTCATTTGGTAATAGCTGCTGGAAATATTCTTTACTATCTTCCTGTCAATGCTTTAAGTCTTCAAAGAAATTTCTCTTTGTTCCTTTAAAAGCAAACAAAATATAACTTTCATCGCCTCTGCCCCTTTTTTTTCTCCCCCCATATCTGAATACACAAATCATTGTGTATCTTTCTTCCCCAAGGAAAGACCATCTCAAATACATTAATTTTCTCATACTATTAAATCTGTGGTGAGAAAGTTTGATGAAGACCACCCTCAGGTTTTCCTTGAGAAGTTCCAGCTTGTAAATCATTGCCTACTGCTGATTTGGAAAACAATTAAAATCTTTCCATTTTCAGTTCTCCACAGAACAATTCAACATTAAAAAAAAAAAAAAAAAAAAANAAAAAAGTTTGACTTATTTATGATGGGAGCACTAAGACAATTGACATCTGAATAAGCTGAAATGCTGACACCTAAGCTACTCACTTTTCTTTCAAAGCCTTTAGCTGTTTACTAAACATGTTCTTCACATCACATGGTATATTCCTTATCACTACCTGTAAAGTGAAATCAGTGTCATTAGCTTACATGTTTAAAATGAGACTCCCAGTGAAGATTTCAGTCTTTTTGTGCAGTTTGATTTGGTTTTGGTGATTGTTTGCTTGTGTTGAATTGCCTGCAGTTTTGAGTAATAGATGGGATATAATATCATCTTTTAAGTGAAATCTCTAACAAGTATTGTAAACCATTTACAAGAGGGCAGTGGGCAGGAGAGGATCAGGAATACTGATTTTGTCCTGACTTCCACTTTTTTGTTAATCAGTATAATTTATGGATATTTTACTGTGTTTTGCTAGGAATCCTAGTTCTCACAAGAATATGCCATGGATGGTCACTTTATCAACACATATTTAGGTTATTGGCAAGCTATACATCATTAAGCCATCCAGAAGGAAACTTATGTACATATGTAGAAAAACATAGGAAATGTGTTTCTGTTTAAAAAACTGAAGAGCAATAGGGATACAAACCAGTTTACAGAAAGAAGGCACATAATTTCATACATTTAGAAGACTGGATGCTTCCACTGAGACAATGTAATTAAAATTTACCATTTAAAAAGTGGTTTAGCATTCTTAGTGACATTTGGTTAAACATGATAGCTAGAAAAAAAATACACAAATGAAGGTCACATTTGCAAGTGTTATAAGATAGATTAAATTTTCATTAGATAGTTGAGTAATGCCAATGAGTTAATAACTGACCAGGAGTCACTTAAAAAAAAAGGAATGAAGGAAAAGAAATCATCACCCCAAGAATCAGAATGATTTACTCTCCACAGATTTCAAACGCTACAAAGGTAGTTTTCAAAGAGGTTTTGGGGTTGCATCTGAATTTGCCTTGTCATCTTTCACTGCTTAAAGAAAGAATGTAGTTTGGTCAAATTACAAAGCATCACCACTGGAGTTATGTTAACTCATGTTGTGCCTTTTGAAATAAGTCTGTCAGATAAGATCTAACAGGATAGTATTTGTGGTTTATATATGTACCCATGGATTTTACCTAAGGCATGTGCCATCCTTGTGAGAGTAGATCCCCTTTTTCTCATTCATTCTCCCACAGCACACATGAAATGAAGTAAAATTTAAGCTGACATAGCTATTATGAGCTATAGAAGTAAACTTTCAAATGATCCTGAACTTTGTATTTTTGCTTTTTGTAAAAGAAAAAACGCCTCAATGCACTGTAGAAGACAGTTCCTCTATTACCTGTGGTGCTGTTTTACCTGGCTGTGTTGAATCTGATCAAAGAAAAGCTGAAGAGCAGCATGTGCTGGAAATAATGGAAGATACATAAATAATTTAACAAGTTGACACAGATTTGTTTGAAAGTTACCAAAACTAATTCAAATCACAGTGTGCTGTTCGAAATCATATTTCAGAAAACTAGTTGTATGTTGGAGTCACATTTAAAATTACTATGAATCTGGTAATTTAGTGCAAAGAACTATGAAGGCTAATCCAGACTGCTGATTTTATTCTCTCTGTTGAATATCTTTCCCACTTGGGCCTGTATATTCCTTATCTCTGTCTGATTGCAGCTGTAAAGTTTTTGAGTGTTTTATCCCTTTTTTTTTTTTTTTTAAGAATGAGGTTAGAGAAAATATAATTTCACTGTGAAGCTCAAGTGTAGCAGAGTTTTAAAATCTATTGATAGGTCTTCGATGGAACTTCTTGAGGTTTTTAGGAGTGGACTGATAAAGCTAAAATACTCGCTGGAGAGTAACATCTGCTCTTTAAGCATTTTAACTATGTAATGAATAAAAAAATCTGTCAAGTCTCAAAACTCTAATCCAAGCAAAAATAATTAAATAATTTTATTTTAAATAACATTCCAATTAAAATGTATTCAATATATATAAGCAGTTCAGAAGTCTAAATCTAGAAGCAAACGTTCAGATCAGGAAGTAGGTTTTGTTTTCAGGTAAACTTTATTTCTGCTCTAGTTATCACTAGTGATCACAGGCTACAGGTTTCCAGTAAACAAAACAAGAAATATTTGCTTATGTATAGTTTGTTAACCATTTCCAGTTATGTCTTACAAGAGAAACTTTACTCAGATACAACAACCGCATAAATATGACAGTGCAATCAGAATCAGGGTGAAATTTCATATTAATTACTAATCCCAGCCAAGCAAAACAATTATACCATGAAAGGTCAGAACCCAGCTTGCCTAATACTGCTGTTAGTGCAGGACCTTTTCACTATGTAGACTTATTTATGTATCCTTTTTTTTCCTCCCATTGTACTTTACATTCATGCCACCTGAGATCACGTTGATTCTTTTGTTCTTTCAAACCCTGGATTTACCACTGCAGAACAAGTGTTCCTCATGGACCTATGTAACAAAGAATTTTGGAGTTGTTTTTTGTTTTATCTGTTAAGTGCAAAAAGAATTATTGTCTTCTTTACTTGATGAGGCAGTACAGAACAAGCTCGTTTCATTAAGTTGCCTGTACATACTATATCAGCAAAAATAAATTGTCAAAACTATTCCAGCATTATTGAACCATATTTACTCAAGTGGCTTATTTCATCAAATAGGCAAAAAACAGGTCAGTCGTAGTCTAAAAGTGAGAAATATTACATCAGCAAAATTACACTTTGGTTTAAACTTCTGCAGAAAGTAAGGCTGGATAAGTGTTTTCAGTATGGCTTATATTTACTTTTGTCTGGCTACTCGATATGTTGACAAAACTGATCAAGTCTCGCTGTTTTACTTTCTTTTTTTCCTGGTCCCACTTACTGCTTAGCCCTTCATGTTTGTAGGGCTCCTTCATTTCCTCAAACATTCTTCCCCTGCAGGCATGCTTCTGTGCCTAGAAGTTATTTCACTCAGTTTAATAATGAAAAGCCTGACCCCAAACTAATTAGGTCAGGAGTACTTCTTAGCTCAAGCTTATCAGGAACTGTAGTAAGCCTTATCTTATAAACTTCAAACGCTTACAATTAAAAAGAGGTGAAAAACGAAAAATGATTTATTATTATTTTGCTCTGTGTGTGTGTAATCTGCAATTTGGCCTGGTGATAAATGCATTAAATGTAATGCAAGACACAATTATTGGTGTATTTATATATAATTTTATGTATGTGTACTAGTTCTTGTTTCTCTTGTGCACCTGGGCAGCAAGGAGGAAGGCTTGTCTTAACTTGTTAGTTGGGTGATAGATGCAGCAGAAAGTAGTAGAAGAATGTTCCTCCTCAGTGAGCAAGATCATCTGATATACTATTGTGGAAGCAAGTGGAGATATCTGAGAATGAGACATAGCAAGGAGGAAAGCTAAGTGTCAGACTTGCTAAAGGAGCAGAGACCTGGCTGCATTTTTGTGCATGCTCCACCCACATTGCAAGGTGACAATATAGGGCAATAAACATAGAAGCCATGTTACATGGTCAATCTAAGATTCAGAATTACTAGTATTAGTATTTAATTTCTGATTGATGGTCTCCATTTCTTTTCAAAAGATGCAATATCCAGTTCACACTTTCTAGCTTGCCTTTCTTTCTACCCCTCAAGGAAGACTTTTCATAATTTTCCCAAGAAAGTGTGAATAATTATTTGAATCTTCTCAGGCTAGAATAGCTGATATACTCAGGAACATCATCTAAGGAGCTACCTTCTGTCATCAGAAAACAGACTACCTAGTTTAAAAGACCTTCAGACATTAGAGTTTTACTACTGGTGTATGTATTCTATATAGTACATTTGACAGCCTAATAATATCGTATTTCAGTCACACAAAGTATTTGTCATTTGCTGAAAAAGTCCTGACATAGAGTTTTCCCAAATGTATGTCCTTTGCCATAGGGCAAATAGCACAGAGCCAAAATACTGTGTTGAAAACAGAAAAGTGCCTCTGTCTGCAGAAAATACTCAAGGAACAGTACATTCATTATACATGTGATTGCAATCACACTCCCTTTGGAAATCTTATTAAGGTTTGCTATATGCTGTGTTGCAAAGTTTGTGCTACAGGTAGGTCTGCATTTATTTTATTTTAAAATTCCTTCCAGTATGTATTTCTTCTGTTTCGTGGGCATACTGGAGTGATGCCTTCCCAACATTGTGATACTGCAGCAATGAGTCCCATAAATCAGAATAGGTATCACTGTTAGAATTACATCATACTTATATATTACTTACATATTAAGAATATTTCTGTGACACCATACTTTCTTTCTGCTTCTTTGTCCATCTCATATAGATTACAGATAATTTGTTCACCTTGAGTTGGAGACAAAGGATATGTGTGCATTTAAAAGGTGGAGAGATGTGGCATTTTTTCAGAACAAGAGTCCTTTGCATGGTGCTTTATGTCCTGATTACAATCTGGCCACATCCCAGCTCCATGTGAAAAAACAGGACTGCATCCACATCTACCCATTTCCTGCAGCACTTTCATGGAAGAAAATCAGAGGATCTGAGTTGTGAGGCATAGGAACAAGTTGTCCAGGGAAGTGGTGAAGTCACCATCCCAGAAGGTGTTAAAAAAATTGCATAGATATGACACTTCTGGACACAGTTTAGTGGTCATGGTAATGGTGGGTTGATGGTTGGACTTGCTGACCTTAGAGATCTTTTCCAATCTTAATGATTCTATGCTTGTATGACCATAGGAACTCCACAGTGTTCATGCCAACAGTAATGCAACGTTCACCACCAAGCCTTTCCATCTTTTGATGTGTTAGAGTCTTTTCCCATTCCTATATCCATATTCCCCAGGGAATGTCTCCCTTCTGTGGTGTAATGGTTTATCACTAGGGCTATCCTGCCTGTTCCACCAACACAAAAGTGAGGGGAAAAGTATCATGCAAAACTCAGAATTGAGATAAAGAGATAAGAGTTTAATATAACATAAGATTTGATAATCACAATGTATAATTACCTTAGTTAATCTAACAATACAATTCATGATTACCTTAGATTAGCCTATTTGCAGAAGAACTGCAGGGAAAAGAATAAACAGCATAAATCCAGTGAACTACCTCACTCCCACTGGTCTCACCGCTATCCATGCAGAAGAGCCAAGACCCAAGAACCCAGTACCCAAAAGGAGCAACTTGAAGACTCTCATGTTGCGTCTGAACTTCAGGCCCCGTAATACTTTGCTCCAGTTAGCACTTTCATTTTTGAAGCTGGCATGACTGCAACATGGTATGAGTAACAGCAGCACATTCAAATTAGCCTATCACATGTAGTCATGAGGAAGATATCTATTCTGCATTAAGCATTTAATGTGATAAGTTTATCCATGGACATTTCCACAGCATTTCATTTATCCAAGATACTTATATTTGTAAGTACAAAAATATTGTGTGTGCATAAGGAAAATTGACATTTGATGAGAACAAATTAAAAAGTATAAAAGAAAATTTGAATTAAATTCACTTGCCTTGAGATTCTGATCTCAGGGAATAGATTTTAATACAAATTTTGGATATTTTTTTCCAGTGCTTCCCCTGGGAAGACTTTACTTTAAAAGGGATAAAACATACAAATATTGCAAAACATTGAATCATTGAGTCATTAAATTTGGGAGAGACCTCTAAGATCATTGAGTCCAACCAAACACTAAACCATGTCCCAAAGTGCTACATCTACATAATTTTTAGACACCTTCAGGGATGGTAACTCCAAGATTTCCCTGATCTGTTCCAGTGCCTGATCAGTCTTTTGGTAAATAAATTTTTCAATCTAAACCTCCTCTGGCACAAGTTGAAGCCATTTCCACTTATCCTACTGGTAGTTAATTGTCAGAAGAGACCGACAGCTTCTTCCCTACAACCTCCTTTCAGGTAGTCATAGAGAGCAATAAGGTCCCTCATCAGCCTTCTCTTCTCCAAGCTGAATATCAGCTCCCTCAAATGGTCCTCATAAGACATGTTCTCCAGACCCCTCAACAGCTTTTTTGCCCATCTCTGGATCTGCTCCAGCACCTTTGCACCTTTCGTATACTGCAGCATTCAAAACTGAATGCAATACTCCAGTTATGACCTCACTGGTGATGAAGACTGGAGCGCAATCACTTCTCTGCTTCTGCTGAATACACTGTTTTTGATAGAGATCAAGATTCTGTTGGCCTTCTTGGTCACCTAGTAATGTATCGAAAAACAAAGATTTTTTTGTGAAATCACATCTATATTCTAACATGTTTCAAGAGATCCTAGAATATATATTTTCCTGCTACATTTTAATTTGTCATGGTGGTGCTCTATGTTCTCTGTGTGGTCTAGGAAATATGTTTTTGTCAGTATGATATATGAAACAGTATCATGTACATTATAGAGCAGGTAGTTTGTGAGAAAAGGATGAAGAACAAATTAAAGCAGTGTTCTCCTTATACGTATTCTTCTGATGTGATTTACAAAAGTTTTATTTAGATGTGCATTTTAAATTAAACACAACATCATTATATAATCTGTATATTTAGAGTTTGCATAGTTGAAAATCATAATATTTCAATATCAGCCATTGGCTTTTGCTGAATTCCAGCTTCTGAATACTCATAGTATTTATTGTATTGGAACTGTAGTGTGACTTTTTTCTCTTAAAGCTCTATGCTACTATACATCTCTATCTAGAAACTTAGTCCCTCATGGAGTCCAGTGTCTCAGTGTTTCTGACATGCATTTTACAGATAAATATCATCTGCTTTTTTGATGCATAACTAAATCTTATTTTTTAAAATGATAGTTTTGATCCTTATTCAGATTTTTTTTTTTTTTCTTTCCAGAGTATTCAGAAGCTGTTCCTGGTCTCCCCACTTCATATGCTGCTATCTTAAGAATCAAATCTGGTAGTTCATCTTTAACTTCATTTAATTCAAAGAACAGACCAAGGTTAAGCAGTCCTTCATCAGGAAGTCTATCTTCACCAGGCTGGAGAGGAGCTGCACAACATTATCACTCCCCAACAAACCCCTACCACTTTTCAGAGGCCTTCAAACATGATGGTAAGACTAGCTTCCCTTTCTGAACCTTTGAAACATTTTTTTTTTTAAAGCAGCACATTTTTATCAGCTTAATACCATCTTTCTCAAATGTAATTTTAAACTTTAACAAAGAAAATAAATCACAAATGGGCAGCTTCATAGTAATATAAATTAAACATGAATAGTCAGTCTTACAAAACCACTTTTTTTCTCTAAACAACCTGCTTTGTGCAGTCAGCTCTGTGCATACTGATGTAATACAGTGTCATTTATCTTTAAATGCAATAATTCATGGTAACAATAGCACACTCCTCATATTTGATTGCATAGAGAGAAGTCATATTTCTGATAACATTCCTTTTGAGAAAACATTTATGTGAATTATGTCCAAAGAAAGGAAGAAAGAAAAACAGGGAAAAAAAGGAGGAAGGGAAGAGATGAATGAAGAATTTAGAAGATATTTTAAAATAATAATCTAAGGAAGCAAAAGAAGAAAGAGTGATTAACACCTCAGTTCAACAACTTTCATGCAGTATATGACTGTGATTATGAGATTGATTCACCTCTCAGCAAAGTTTTTGCTTGTTTTTGGTTGGTTAGTTGGTTCATTTTTCTTGTACTCTGGATGTATTAAAGCTAGTGGTGTATGCACGTGTCTTTGTGAACAGAAATGGCATATGCAAGCATAAATATGTTCCTTGAATAAAGGATGATCTAGGAGGTAAACTTTATAATTGCATTTCTGGAACGGGAGCAAGTTTCTACCTGTCCCAGGTTTGGAATTATGGGGTTAAAACTCCTCTAGGAACTATGAGGAGAATGTTATTCAATCCCATAATTCTGATTTTTTTCCCTATTCAGCCACCCTAGTTCCTGTCCACTACCAGACCCTCCTCCTCCTCAGTTGTCTCTTTGAGAAGGCAGATGGGGAGGTGTTGGGAAAGGTTGAATAAAATTTGTAAAACAGCTCTGTTTAGATTGGGTAAGGAAGATAAGGGCACAGACTGGTGGTGTGGTGGGTTCAGTTTTCATTGTGCAGCTAGAGCGGAGGAATTGCAGGATGGAACCCTTAGGGGTGGTGGATGGACTGGCACAAGAGACAGGAAACATGGAACTCTTGTAGATACTGAAACTCAGAGAGATGGAACTCATCTGTGAAGAAGGGATCTTCACTCCTGAATACATGAGAAAGCAGAATTGAGCAATGGATTGAAGAATGAGTGGACTGGACTTAATTGCCACATTTGACTGCCCCAAGGGTGGAAACATGCCATTTGAGACATATGTGGACTGATCTAGATTGTGCTGAGAGGGACTTTAAGAGAATCTGCAAGGATTTGGGTGAGGATGGACTGGGACTGTCCATTATTTGACGTTGAGTGCTGCTGAGCACAATGCAGATGAGATGGAAGTTCCTTTGTTCGTGAAAAGGATCTGTTGGAGAAAAATGTATGTGAGTTTTCTGTTTTTAGGTGGGGATACAACTAGTCCAAGGGGTGGCTATTTTTTTTTCCTGAAGGGGGAAGTCCAGGACATGTATGCTGGGTGATGCAGGAGGGTGGTAAGATCAAGTGTGTTCCACAGAGGAGTTTGATTTTGATTGAGAAAGAGTGTGAGTTTAAAGTATGTACGAGTTATTATTTTTTTGAGGTAATAAATATCATCCGAGAAGTCCCATTTGATGAGAAGAAGAATTGTGTCCAGGATATGAGCGATAGATCAGATTGAGGAAAGTATTAGAAAGATGATTTGGACGGCATCATTTACTATATAGAATATGATTCTAGTTAGATGAGCAGAGATTATAGGATTAAATGAGGGGTGGAACGTCTCAGGTTGGGAATTATAGGGTTAAAACTCTCTAGGGACTATGAGGAGAATGTTATTCCATCCCATAATTCTGCTATCTCTTCATAAGATCACAGCAAGGGCAACTCGCTCTCCTTTCCTCCCCCTCCAGCCATGTCTGGGTAGGAGCTGTTATCAGGTAAATATGTAAGCATGTAGGCCTGTTTTGGGGCCTAGGAATGGCAGAGGCATGGGGTGGGTGGAAGGACTTGGAGCAATGGGGTTTACAGATTTACTCTTGGTATGGGAAGAAAGTTCAAGGGGGTTGCTATAGCTTCTATATCTGCTCTGTAACTTTTCCATGCATCTCTCTATCCAAAATATAATTCTGTTATTTTCTCCAATTCATTTGAGAGTTTTTATTCTGTCGACAGTAAACCCACAACAGTACTTTTGATATTCCTCTGCAATATTGTATGTAAGTGGTGACTATTTGAAACTCAGTTGCTGCCCATACACCAGACACTGATTACTCCTCCCAGTAACCTGATAGGCACAGGGAAAAAGTCAAAGTTCAGGATTAGAACCAGAGTGTATTATCCTGACCTTCAACAGTATAGATGTCTAGACACTGAAGGAGAAGAAATTCGTAACCGCAAGGCAAAAGATCTTAGACTTTATTAATAATATAGCGTAAGCTAGAACTCTGAAGCATCTTCTTCCCGATTGGCCCTGTTTTTCCCTGCAAAAAAAGCAATTTACTGTGGTTATATTTAATTTGGAGTTAGACCGATATATTTAAATACTTACTTTGAGATGGCTGAGAAAATTTTATGCCTGTCTAATTACAAGAAAATGGGATATGAGACAGGTAAACATTCTACCACCTAAGTCCTTGGCATTTCCAGGAAATAAGCTGAGATCACATATAATACAGTAAGCAATCATGAGCCTTCTCAAAACATAAGATTCCTATTCCAGCTCTGCAGTTGATTTTTTTCTATTTTGCATCAGGAAGTGAAGAACCACTGACCTGGAGACAAAATTTCAAAAGGGCTATAACTCATAGACCCCAATAAATAGATGGACTTAAATTCTTTCTTCCGAAGACTGCATCAAACACTCCTAGGAGAATTACTGCATGATTAACATGCATGATTAACATAGTCTTTGTACATCCAGCTATGTAAACAATAAAGAAACAGGTAATCCTGAGTCACCTGAGTAACACTCTGAAAGCCCTTGATTATCTGAAGTACCTGAATAGCACATGCCCAAGTGTGAAACACAACTTAGAAAGATCAGCATACTTCTGCTGTGGCAGTATTGAGGACTCTGTGGCAGGAGACTAGACAGGATAATCTGCATCATCCAAGTGGACAAGAGTACATCTGCTATGGCAAATGAATGCAATTTATTTTCTAAGCATCTCTCAGTTCTGTTAATAACTTTGTTTCAGATAATATTGTTGATATTTAGAAACCAGAAAGAAGTTCACTACATCATTCACCTGGCATTCCCTTTACTTGCAATAGTAAATTTCCTCATTTTAATTTGGTCTCAAGGTTTAGGGTTTTTTTCCAGTTTACAGATGTCTTGAAAAATATTTTAAGATATTTTAATCATCTTCCTACAACTGGTATGTGACAAGTGATAAAGTTACATAGTTGTTCATTATCCAGGGCTTCCTGAATGAGGAAAAGCTATAGCACTTTATCACACATACCCTGTGCTCATGTATAATGTCATGAGTGACCATTGCTACAAGTGAGAGGGCATTAATAAGATAGGGAAAACCATAGTTTATATTATTACAGCTTAGAACTTGCCTAATTTATACACTCAAGAGCTAGGTTTACCAGAAGACAAAAACAGAATACTTTTCTTAGCTGCCTAAGTATATGGGTTATCAAGTGACTTTTGAGTTGATTTCCCAGTAGACATGCTGAACATGGCTACTAATACAAGTTCTTTTATACTGACTTTATGTCATTTAATTTACACTCCAACTTGGCATCTGTTTCCTGATATCTCAAATTAAAAGAACTGTCCTTTATCTCACTTATGAATTTAAAATATATGAAATTACTTAGCATAAACATACAGTTAAGGCAATGCAGTCATCTTCAAGCTATGTATCAATGTGTAAAGTCACAACTGAAAAATGTGCATAGAAAGAGTGAATTATTCATAAATATTCCTGAAGAATTATAAAACTGCTAACTCTTACACTTTCTACTGTTCTAAAAAATTTTGAAAATGCTACAGTTAAGAAAATTGAACTTAACCTTGAATAAAGACTATTTATCCTTCCATCTTTGATTTGATATTTTTTAGAAGTAAATAACAAGGTCCATTTCACAACAAAAACTCTTCGAATCCATGAACCTCAACATGCTGAAGACCTGAATCTAATTTTTATTTAATAAGAATTTCTGATTCCACATCATCTGCTACTAGATTTAGCATTTACCTATCTGTGCTAAAGATGCAAAATACTAAAAATATTGTCATGTCTGAAAATATTGAGGATAGAGTAAACTAATTTTAGAACAGATATGTTTGTTTCAGGACACAAAACTAATAAAACTTTCTCAAGGCACAGGAAAGATTTGGCTTATCTTCACTAATAAGCCTATAAACATATCTGCTGCTGAAAAGTTAAATCTGAAAACATGAGAAAATAAATTTATCTCCTTTGCAATGTAAACTCAGTCATAAAAAATTCACATCTTGACAGATTATAGTAATGTTAAAATGGATAGTCATTCTTTATTCCCTAAGTGTTAAGAGAAAGGATATATTATGGAATCTACTCGTAAAATCAATATTAACACTGAAGTTAATACTTTTTTCCAGTATTTAAGCTGAAAAATAAGAGAAATTCTAGCTTTTGGTTGAAGAGAGCAATATGTTCTCTTTGAAAGTGGAGCGATGACTTATTATATCTACAATATTTCTGAATATATTGAACAGGTTAAACTGTTTGTTTCCACAGTAACAAAGGTAAATCAGAAAAATACTTTAGAGTCATCACCTCAAGCACAAACTGAAAGCAAACCAGGAAAGAAATAAAATTTGAAAATATTTTGACAATGAGTACCAACAAAAATCAGATCCACCTTTACCAAAATGTTTATTTCAGTTTGCAGGACAAGTTTGAAATGAGATGCCTTTGTTTTATTTTTATAAATTCTGATGATATGCACATCAACATATATAGCTTTACCAGCAACTCCTATGAGTTTCTTTATATATTCTGAATATATTAATATCCATGATCAAGTGGGTATGACTTGGTCCATGATGTCAAGTACATCCTTTTCCAGGTTGAGTATATATGCGGTGTTCAATGTGTGATACTGAACCCTCCTTTTAAGCAGGTTTAGATGTTTTATTATTTTACAGTATGTTGTAGATTTTCTTTAGAAATTTCTTTCATCTTCACATGGGTTCCAAAGTCCTTTGAAAAATGGTAAATCTAAAATTAGATAAATAAGAAATTGTCTTCCAGGTCCTGGAAATACTTGTGGGTTTTAAATTTTGATGAGTGTTTCTGATTTTAAAAGAGACCTGCCATCACCCTTCTTCCAGCTGTCATTTGGATAGGTTTTGTAAGTGTGTCAGAACAGCAGCTGAAAACAAATGGTATGTCTGAAGATCTCTCTAGCTCACCTTCATAGAAAAGTCATCCACCAGAATTACCTGTAGCAAAAAAAAGTGTTTGTAAAGGCCCATGAGAGAAAAAGACCTGAAGGGGAATCCTCCTTCCTCCATATTCACATGCTGTCTGATATGCCCTCAGATACCTTGTCTGATGAGTGAAAAATACCAGTGTGAAAACAGCTCCTACCAGTACCTCACACTGAGAAGATGGCATGGAGAAGGCTATTCATGCCAGTCACATAGTTTCAATGTTACTGTAACGCCGCAGGCAGTTCAAACTACAATAATGATATTTGATGTAAGTGAACAATGCAGTGTAGAATTTGCTTCACCATCTTCATCTTCAGACAATTATATTTTTAAAATATTACTCAAGAAAACATTTACTTATTTTAAAGTACAGTACAGAGAAAGATTAGATGCTTTAAATATTGCTGCCAATATAGATTCAGTACACATATTTGAACAGGATCCTATTTCCTTTCTGTCCAACTATGTGTTCCCAAGGTTCTATAAATTCAGTCTTTTTCATGGTGTCTTTATCAGCCAGGAATTATACCAAAGAAGGTGGCAACAAAAGCTGAACGTTGGGAATAACACTACTTCAGTTATTGAAGGTACAGAAAACTTTATTCTCACCTGTGGTTTGTTCTCATGCTATTTGCATTGTTCAACAAGAACTAAAGGATGCCCTTTTGTTTCTCTTCATCAGTAATTGACAAAAAGAATGAAAATATATCTATATGTAACAGATAGAAATCACATTCTGGATACTGCCTGAGGTATGGGATACACAGTTTCAGGTCCTGTGAGGGTTTAAATGGTTGTTACTGAGAACTCATCTACTCCAGAATTTTTCTTAGTGCAAATGTGCTGCAAGGGGAACCTTGGAATTCAAAGAATATTAGAGTACCAGTTTTTAGATTATTAAAATGTTTAAAACATGAACATGAGCCAGCAATGTGTCCAGATGGCCAAGAAGGCCAATGGCATCCTGGCCTGTATCAGTAATTGCGTGGCCAGCAGGACCAGGAAAGTCATTCTGCCCCTCTACTCAGCACTGGTTAGGCCACAGCTTGAGTACTGTGTCCAGTTCTGGGCCCCTCAGTTTAAGGTAGATGTTGAAGAGCTTGAACATGTCCAAAGAAGGGCAACAAGGCCAGTGAGAGGGCTGGAGAACAGCAATATGAGGAGCAGCTGAAGGAGCTGGGGTTGTTCAGCCTGGAGAAGAGGAGGCTCAGGGGAGACCTTAATGCTCTCTACAGCTACCTGAAAGGAGGCTGTAGCCAGGTGGGGATTTGTCTCTTCACCCAGGCACTCAGTGACAGAACAAAAGGACACATTCTCAAGCTGTGCCAGGGCAGGTTTAGGCTGGACATTAGGAAGAAGGAGTGATTGGCTGTTGGAAAGGGCTGGCTTTCTGAGGTGGTAGAGTCATCCTCCCTGGAGGTGTTGGTGAATCACCAACCCTGGAGGCCGGATCAGGCACGTAGTGCCATGGTTTAGTTAATCAGAAGGTGCTGGGTGAAAGGTTGGACTCAAAAGTCTTTTCCAATCTGGTTAATTCTGTGATTCTGTGAAAAAGAGGGCTTTTTCTAATGCTTGGATTGCTCTCCACATTGTTGCCTTTCTGGTCAATACCACTTCAAACAGAAAATCCTGATGAGTGTGCTTAGTGCTTTTAATTGAAGGGACTACAAACTAGCTGTTATTTTGCTTGGTTTGAATGCATGCTTGTAATCTTAAGTCATATGTGCCCCTCTGTAATAAATCATTGATCTCATAGCACTTAAATAAGATACAGAAAAGTACTTGTTTGAATAAAAGCCTGTGTGAGGAACAGAAATATTTCCCTTGAGAACTTAAAAGAGTAAATTGAAGCATACATATGCCTTATATGTATATTAAATATTAATTTTTTTATCGTCTTGTGAAAGGCAGAAAGAAAAAAATAGGGTGCAGAGTTGTAATTCTCCAATATGTACTCAGGACTGTTAAGAAGATGGGTCACTGTGAGTTAAAACATGGATGGAAAATAGCCTGGTGTTTTTGAGTCCCTGGAGGGATCAGAAAACATGTATATGTATAAAAATCAACGTGTGTATATGTATCTGTACCATACACAAACATATATCAATTAAATATAACAAGGAAATTAGGATAACAAAAAGACCTGGGATGTTTCCAGAAGGCCACATTAAGCAGAAAAACACAACCAATAGCTCCTGAATCAGATTTTTTTTTTTATCAAGATTGGTTTCAGACAGAGGGTAAATGGTGTGGAACTCCCTTTGTCCACAGCTGTCGGAAGCCTCCAGATGCCTGTGGGACCATGGCATGAAGCAGACTTAGGCTGTGTGCACTCGCTTTTCCTTAGGTCAGTGGCATTGCTGAAAGCTGCAGAAATCACTGAGTTGAGAGTCTTCAGAGGGTGATGGGATTGCAGCATGGTCCTGTCCTGTCCATGTCTGGGCTTGCAGCTGTAAAAGGCAGAATAACAAAGGCAACGGCTACTGTGGCTCACCTTGGGCAAACCCTCCCCAGAACTCTCACCATCAGGCCAAGGATGTCAGTCTCACATCTCACTTGGCAGCCAGGAGACACCATGCCAGTCAAAGTGGAGGAGGGAATCTGAGCCTGGGAAAACACAGTGAAGACATTGCTTTATTTATTTGTGTTTGTTTCTCACAATCCAAACCTATTTTATTTGAATACAAGTTTTCCCATATTTTGCCTATGACAATAACTTGCAATGGATCTCCCTGTCATTATCTCAACCCTGGAGCTTTTTCGTGCTATTTTCTTCCTTAAGGGAGTGAGTGAATGTCTTTTAAGTACCTGACAAATGGACAAGGTTTGCCTACCCCAGCAGGTAATGCACTTCAGTAGTGCTATTTGAATATATATACTGTAGATATAGACTGTGAGTGGTGGTGACTTTAGCTTATGAACTCTTCTGCTGTACAGTTTTCAATCTGTTTCTAATCCTATAAGCTGGCTTGCTTCTGCAGAGTAGTTCATATGTGAATTTTATAATCAGGCACTTTTTTTTTTCTTATTTTCCTCTGCAATCATCCATGTGTAGTGTCATCTAAAAATCTAACTCTTACCTTGATTACTCATGAAACCAGTGTAAGGTCTTAGAGAACATATTGCTACAACTGTTCTTGATCAAACGGTGCTGAGACACAGAGCTGCATTCTTTAAGGAGGGTTCTCATCAGAAAGAGCAGATTGATGAAACTGATTAGACCTGGGACTAGTAACCAGAGGTTATTAAGCCTCATGCTTTCTTAAGCATAATTGGCAGTTCTCTAAGTTTGTAAAAAATCCACACATTTTTGTAAAATATTGATAAATGTGATTTTATGCTGTATGCCGAAGAAATGTTATCTAGATTTCTGAGAGTGACTGTATTGGATTTAAGCTAGCTACCCCTGAGCCCCCCAAAAGCCCAATAAATACTCAATCCGATTTGGAAGTAAAAATATATGGAACTTTAACAATAAATATGAGGGAGAGGGATTTTTTTACAGAAGGTGGGAGGGAAGGGGAACCAGAATGCAGGGTATGGGGAATGAGGGAAGAATGCAGAAGGTGGGGAGAAAGGGAAACAAAATACAAATACAACCTGTGGAAGGCAATTGAGTCCAAAAGCTGAGATGGATGGTTTTGATGTTGGATGAAGGCAGGATGTAGAAATTTGATGCTGAAAAGCAGTTAGTCCAAGTTCCAAATAAAGATGGTGGTGCTCTCCATGTGTTGGTTTTTATAACAAAGTCCTAGCAGGAAGTGGGAGGGGCTAACCATGACACCTGGAGAAAGGTCAGACCACCCCTTGGGAGGAGTCAGAGGGTTCCCAGGTGGGCTTAACCCTTTACAGTGAGTAAATATTTGTTTAATAAGTGTTGCATTACTCTTAAAAGATAAATTGAGAAAGTCCCTGTTGTAAGCAGGTGAAATTCATGTGGTCAACCACTTCAGACTGGGAAATCTCAAATAGAATTACATAAAACATTCCTATGAATTTTCTGATATTATAAATGTAGGTACAGCTTTGAATTCCTGAAACAAATAATGGACTAAGATTGGGAATGGCACCAAAATTGTTGAAAAGTGAACTTTTAACCCATATATACTTTTCAGCTGATCAACTTGAATGCTGCCTACTTAGAATTTCCAGTCTCCATGTGTAGTGATAGATGAGAATCACCTATTCCTCAGAAGGCTGATTACATCCTGTAACTGATGGTTAGATATGTTTTCTCCAAGCACTTCAGATTTTACTCTGTGCATTATTCTCTGAGGAGGGAATTTCTGCCTCAGAAATAATACAGGCAGTATAAAAGATGAACGCATGATATTATTAAAGAATGAAAATTAAACGGTATTGGCAAATTGAAAATTGTGAAACCATATGGTGATTATAGAATTATTGAGAGAAATTTGAAGCCAGTCATCTGAATGCTGAATATCTACTCCATTGATTCACCACTGAAATGACTGCTTTAAACTATAAATTAAGGTTGTGGCTCCTTAATGTCTTCTTTGATATGAAAATGTTGAAAACTGCTAATAAACAACCATAATTTAAAATAACAGCTGTTAAGTTGTTAAGATGGAAAAGACATCCAAAATTATATCAAACCTTTTCCTGAAAGTTTAGATTTTTATCCTGCAGTTATAGAAATCTTTGCATTATGACTGCTGTCATGCACATACACATTTGCTTTTTCAATCTGTTCTAGAAAAAAATGGATTAATTACATAAATTTAAGTTGACTTGGCATTTGTCAGTTTCAGAGATTTCATGCTGTGGCTGTCATCATTCAGTCCAATTTACTCATCATTCCTGACTCCATGACTGACTCAACTTGTAAGTCTTCAGCCTCACCCTATGACTCTCTGCCTGCCTTGCAACATGGCATTAACTTCATTATCTGTATTAGGAGAAGAGAAATGAGGTCTGCATCTTTGAGTCATGTCTCATTGTCAAATGGCAACATCAACAGTGTGTGCTGGCTTCTGGGAAATGTGTTCTAAAGTCTCACATTTTCACTGCAGCTTTAAACTCCCTACATAGAAAAGAGAATATAGTAAGCCTCCACTGGTGTTCCAGGTCAGATCTGTAAGAGTACAGGACTTTTCATCACCTTTAATGAGATATTAAATGCTAAAAAAACTATATGCTCTTTATTGCGACAACTACTGAGGCCTTCAGAAAGCTTTATTTTGTTTGAGCTTTTTATTAACTTTGTGTATAAGAAAATTAGAAGTTTTCCTTTTAATTACAAGCCAGCCTATGTTTTACGTTGAAAAAAAAATACTTTAAAAACATTTTTAAAATGTTTAAAATAGATATTTGTGTCCACAGTATGACTCCTTTTTTGCTTTGGAAATGGAGAGGAGGCATAGAACACTTAACGATTTTCAGTTTCATGTCTGTCACTGGAGTATTGTCCTTTCTTGCATATCACATATCATATCATGCTGCTTTTTATTTGATCATCCTTTTATTAAGCCAAATAATTTATAAACACAGTCTTGTCTTCTAACCAAGAGCTTCTGTTCTCTTCAGAATAGACCCTTTTCTTCAATTATTCTCTTGCACTCCAGATGATCTAACTAAGAATTCATTTAGTCAATTTAGCTACAAACAATTTACCTACTGAATATCTCTTTCATTATTATATTGCTTCTGAGTCTCCAAATAATCTCTGCTGGTACTCCACACTCCATCTGAAATGCAGATAAGCAGCTAACAACATCTTTTCATCTTTTTGGAACATGCCTTGCATGCACTGAACTTTCTCTGTTCCTTGTCATCACTGCAGACAGAAAGAAAATCTGTTTTCATTCCACACAGCACAAGTATCCATTTGGCCATTGAGAACTGAGAAAAAGAAAATGTCATTGAAGTGACAGAGATTTACATCCCAGAACTAGCACCTATGACTTCCACATCTATTATCCTTTTGTCAGACTGCAAGACTTTCTTCTCTGTACTGACTTGCAGTTCCGTGCATCTTTTCCTGTCCATGCACACTTTCTGAAACTATCAGCATTCCCAAAACTGAACCCAGAATGTGCTTGAAGCTGTGTGGAGTTGGTAGAACAATGCAGTAAACATTCTTTATAACTCAGTGTCCAAAACCCACAGCCTTGGGTGTCACTTTCTTACTTCAAGCTAGTATTGGTAGGACAGATGTAACATGAAGTTATTCATTACTTAGTATGTCACTACATTTATGATGTGAACATATGAAACCATGAAATAGACAGAGAAAGCCACTCTGATAAGTTTAATTGCAAGTAGGAGGGTAGTGTGTGTATCTCACCTCAACCAAACTGCTAGACTAATTCTCTAAATTTGAAAAAATCATTAATACTAAATTGTTTGAGAATTTAAAGCAAGTTAAGTTGATTAAAATTTCAGTCTATAGTGCAGATCAAGCATTTTAGTTATTCAGACCTATGTGATCAGGAATACTATTCTTGCAACCTTTTACTTTTCTGAAGGTTACACTTTCTTCCTCACAATACAAATGAATTGGAATCTTAGATGTATTCTATGGGTCTGCCCAGGGTTTTTTTTCTTTGGAAATGTAAATTCATATGAAGATATAGATACATACTAAAATTAAAGAAGACAGTGGAAAAAAATGAAATGTCAGACTTTGCTATATATTATTTAATAGCAGCCACTAGTTGCTGCCATTAATTTTACAAGTGATTTTTCTTAGCAGCTCTTTGACATAAAGGGCTAAAATATATTATAGTTGTTTTTGTGGGATAAGCTGATGCAGGCAGAGGGAAAAATTTTGTTTACCCTGCTCTCTATAAGCAGAATTAATTCCTTCTGCTGGCTTAATTCTCTTGAGATATTCATTAGACTAAAGGCCAAAATATGTCTGATGAGAAAGCCATTTTAAGGCATGGTGAACACTTAAATCATGCTATGCATTTTGTTGGTAACTTAGTAATATTTATTCCTAAAAAAAAAAAAAAAGAAAGAAAGAAAACAACTATTGTTTTTTAATATAGCATCTGATAGCATCTGAAGTACTGTCTTATGTACCTCTGAAAAACAAGCATGACTTTGCATACTTTATAAAAGCTGTTATACATTTACATTTAGCACTTCTCTTTCCACAGAAAGTGTTGATTATGGGCCGGTGTTTGTACAAGAGCCTGATGATGTCATTTTTCCAACTGATTCTGAGGAGAAGAAAGTATCTTTGAATTGCCAAGCTCGTGGAAATCCTACTCCCACGTACAGGTACTTGAGTTTAGAATTTTTTTTTCTTTTCTGATTTCTGAATACTAGCGACTACAATGCCACTCTGACAGAGAGTCTGCTTTGGAAAAATACACAACAAACAGTTCTGTGATAGAAATGGCTTTCTTGATCAGATGCTTTTTCTGATTCTGAATAAGCCATATCTGGTCATGTGAAGGGACTCCTGTCATTTTTTTCTGTTTGCCTTTGAGCAAAATCTTTAATTTTTTTTCTAAACATCTATAAAGCTATGAAACGTTATCCTATTTTGAAGGAGAAACAATAAAGAACAGGTCCATCAAAAGACATGACTATGTAGTGCAGGATATTGTGTAGGCAAATCTGACATCTCTTCAGTCACAAGTTCATTGTATTCCTTTCAACTATTGTCTGTTCCATTTTTTTTCCATCTCTAATGGTAGAACTGTGAGTTTGAGAGATCAGTTAAATGTTTGCATTGAATTTAAAGATAAATGAAGAGAAATTTTAAAAGCAGACTGAATTTTATGTGGACTCTCATTTAGAATTGTCAAATGTGATTTTTTTCCTTCAATTTTCTATTGTTTGTGGATCACTTAATTTTGCACTTTCATTCCAAATACATAACTATATAATTAATAAACTGAGATTAAAAGTTCCTCTTTTTTTCAGCTCTGCTGTGTATGAATCTCTTTAAAAATATACTGAATCCTATAGACTTTCCTAATGTTCTTTACAATAAGGAAATACTGTCAACAGATTTCATTTTTTAGTATTAAATGATGTAGTAGTCCAACACAATCAAAAATGCAATCATTAAAAAGGGAGTAAAATATATACTCACACTTTGCCTTCATTCTGGCAGTTTTGGCCTTTGAATTAAGAAAAAGTCAGATAACTTCAACTGAATTATGCTATCTGTACCTCATTCACCACTGACATCAATGCAGTAGCATGAACTGATAATCACTTTGCTTCCTTAAAGTTGCCTCAGGAGTCTAGATATTGCCAAGTTCTTCCAGTCTTTAGTGAACTCTGGCAAAGCTTGGAAGTCCCTGGCAATTTCCTGAGGCAACTTCAGAATTGCAGAATGACTGTGAACTACAAAGGAGGTATTTGCATGTCATAATGGTAGTACCATACCTGTTCATACCACTTATCCCCTCTTTGCATTCTTTCAACAAATTAATATTCATAGAATCACATACTATTTTGGGCTGGAAAGGCACTTTGAAGTTCACCTAGTCAAATCCCCAGTATTTCAGCACTCCCCAGGGCTTGTTTCAGAGTGCCAGAGTCTATTAATCTACGACTCAAAATGTGTTCTCTTGCAGCCAGTGGATGCAGGATTTGTTCTTTCAGTCTTTAAGGGCAATGAGAGAAGTGAGGTTTCTTGGCAGAGAACATGCCAGAGGAGCTGATTCTAACCTCAATCCACTTATGCAGCAGAAAAATTATGATACTTAAGTGTCCTTATCTTATCTGGGTCCAGATAAGATATGATAAGATAAAGATTTTAGGGTGGTTTGTTTGGTGTTTTTTTGTTTGTGGGTGTTGTTTTTTTTTTTTTTTTTCCCACACAAGAAGCTGGAAGGGGCCATAGCCAAGATACATAGCTGAAACATCTTATGGATTACTGAATACCATACTGACATCGTGCTTGCTGTGTAAGGGAAGACCTGGTGCAGGTGATTGTGACTTGGTGGCAGTAGGGCAGGAGTCAAATGGCTAGGCTGGACCAGTCCGGGCAGGCTGTTGCAGTCAGTGCTACCTTTTGTATCACTTGCTGTATATTCATTAGTACTATTGTTTTCCCTGATTATTGTTATCTCTCCGTGCTGTTCTATTAAACTCTGCTTATCTCAACCCATGGGGCTTTGCATTTTTCTTCTAATTCTTGTTCCAATCCCACTAAGGAGTTGGAGGGCAGCAGCTGTTGAGCCTTTGTGTGAGGTTACTTAGCATTTCTTTGGAAACTATTCAGTGCTTTGACTCAGATGTGATACTTCTGAATATGTTTTATTTTCACTCAAAGCACCTTTACAATTCAGGCCTCTCAAGCACCTCCCTGACAGCTAACTCCTCCTGAAGTTCCATTTCTCTGGATGCTGCCAGGCTGTTGCCTTGACCAGCCACCGACTGATTCCAGCCTCCCCTGTTCCAGTCTTCTCTGAATTTTGTGTATCCTTGTCCAGTTGATATTGTCTTGCATTTATCTGTTGTTAACATCCTGTTTCACAAACATACATCAGACTACCTCCCTGCTTTTCACATGACTTGCTATTGTGCTTTCTGTACTTAAATCAGTTTTGGGTGTTTTTTTTCCTTCTTGGATCCAGAATAACAGATGAAATGATGAAAGACTGCAAAAGAAAGTTTCTGTGCCTTCATGTGCAGATCTGCTTTGCTAGCTCTAAAATCATCTAGTCCTAACATTTTAATGACTTGAAACTTTGATTATTAAAAGAACAGTAAAAGTCTTAAAGGATCCATCTACTATACAGATTTCAGATCTGAAGCCTTTGTGGACTATTTTTCTTTTAAGGAGAAAGAAAATTAATCAGCGTAGGCAAAACAAAGAATAAACTTTCTCTTCAGAGGCTGAAGACCTGCTTTAATTTGTGGGGTTTTTTTGAGAAAAACTTGGCTTTTGTCAAGCATGTTGTGGAATACCTCCATTCGAACTTCAGCAAAACAATGGTTTTCTGCACAGAATATCTTTGGCCACCTGCCTTCCTCATGACAACTGGGCTGTCACATTCTGTGTGTTAAATTTCTTTCTTTCCTTTGGTGACAAAATGCTTAAGCAGTTCCCTTATTTTTTCCTAAGATGGCTTCGAAATGGCACTGAAATCGACATCGGCAGTGATTATCGCTTCAGTTTAATAGAAGGAAGCTTAATCATCAATAACCCCAGTGAAATGAAAGATTCTGGACAGTACCAGTGTTTAACCACCAACATGTTTGGCAGTATTTTAAGCAGAGAAGTTGTTCTTCAGTTTGCATGTAAGTAACAATTTTTTGTTTGTTTTGTTTTAACATGGAATTTGGATTTTACATAGCTCGATAAGTCTCTAAGTTGTAATTTAAGCACGCTACAGAAGTTACAGTGTCAGCTGACTTTGTTAGGCTACAACCTCAAAAGGAGAAACAAAATGCTGAGTGGGAATGAGTGTTTTCTGTGGACTTTTTACTTTTAAAATATAACTATCAGGGAAAATAACTCTAGTACATGTTCCCAAATGTTGTACTTTAATGATGCACTTTGCAGTGATCTATTTCACTGGTTGCTTCTTTCCTGAAACATGTATCATTTTGCCACAGTGTCTAAGCAGGAAAGAAAGGATTGTAAACTTTGGAATAGAGGTGAATAAATTGCCTATATATCTGGAAGATATCCTTCACATAGAACTATGTATGTGTGGGCATAGTTATGTAGGTATATATATATATAGATAGATAGATAAATATAAATATAAATACTTTATGTCCATGTTGATGCATGCATATATTCATACATTATGAGATTGAGATATAGTTGTTTAGTTGTTTATGGAAACTGAAAATGTCATAGCTTTTGAAATAATTTACTACATATATTTTCCAGAAGCTTTCAACAATTCATGATCCCAAGTGTAACTATAATGTGCTCTTTTTTCAAACATACTATCAGGAAACACAGGACCCAAATTTCAGATATTCTGCTTCCAACCCTGACTTTCCTTCAGCACAGTACAAGAAAGCAATTAAAACACTTTAAGTGCTTTATCTAGGAAAATTCTTTAAGAGGCAGGGATGAAGAATGAACTCTGTCCTAATTTCTCAGATCCTGCTGTAAAATGAACATTGCCAGGAAATCTAAGACAGATATTCACATAGCCGCAACTGGAAAACAGAGGGGTTAAGGACAAGTTGCCTAGTAACACAGCTGGTGGTGTGGAGAACTCAGGAAAGTTCTAGTGTGGTATGTGAGTCTCCCTTAATTCACCTCTTCCTGGTAAAGCTAGATCTTTCCAATATATTTTATACTTATCTGCTGCAGACCTCCTGAAAGTATTTGTTAGCAAGAGTACAGCACTGTCCACCTGCTTCAGAGCTGGGAGAAATACTGACATTTGTCAAAATTTCCTCATGCCAGGGAAGTGTGTTTACAAATCTAAACATTGCAGCTGCAGTTTTATCACAGTATTCTTGGACTTCAGTTTTAAAGGTAGCCCTGAGAAAATTCTGCTACATTTTATCTTTCAGACAAGAAAACAATTTGTAGTGGGTTTGCAGTGACCTGCCCCCCCACCTTTTGAAAC
>VWZI01000535.1:24088-39252 GCA_013396835.1 Psilopogon haemacephalus
CTGCTGTGCTTGGGTGTCCCCAGGGTGTGGGAGCTGCTGTGCTTGGTGTCCCCAGGGCATGGGAGCTGCTGTGCTTGGTGTCCCCATGGTGTTCCCAGGGCATGGGGGTTGCTGTCCTTGGGTGTCCCCAGGGCATGGGAGCTGCTGTCCTTGGGTGTCCCCAGGGCATGGGAGCTGTTGTGCTTGGGTGTCCCCAGGGCATGGGAGCTGTTGTGCTTGGGTGTCCCCAGGGCATGGGAGCTGTTGTGCTTGGGTGTCCCCAGGGCATGGGAGCTGTTGTGCTTGGGTGTCCCCAGGGCATGGGAGCTGTTGTGCTTGGGTGTCCCCAGGGCATGGGAGCTGTTGTGCTTGGGTGTCCCCAGGGCATGGGAGCTGTTGTGCTTGGGTGTCCCCAGGGCATGGGAGCTGTTGTGCTTGGGTGTCCCCAGGGCATGGGAGCTGTTGTGCTTGGGTGTCCCCAGGGCATGGGAGCTGTTGTGCTTGGGTGTCCCCAGGGCATGGGAGCTGTTGTGCTTGGGTGTCCCCAGGGCATGGGAGCTGCTGTGCTTGATGTCCCCAAGGTGTCCCCAGGGCATGGGGGCTGCTGTGCTTGGGTGTCCCCAGGGTGTCCCCAGGGCATGGGAGCTGCTGTGCTTGGGTGTCCCCAGGGCATGGGGGCTGCTGTGCTTGGTGTCCCCAGGGTGTCCCCAGGGCATGGGAGCTGCTGTGTTGGGTGTCCCCAGGGCATGGGAGCTGCTTCAGGGGTGGCTGCTGACTCCCACCCCACCACCCGTGCCAAGGTGCAAGCAGGCCTACAGCTGCCCCAGAGCTGCCCCAGCAGAAGTGGGCACTCAGGAAGGCAGAAATGAAGCCCAGGAGTGGCGTGGGACAAGGGACAGGTCACTTCTAGCAAAGACTCATCGAAAGTGGGGAGAAAAAAACGCAAAATAGTTTCATACCGTGAAGGAGCAGCTCAGACCAGAGGGAAAGAGAGAGAAGGAGACAGAGAGGAGTGGCAGCAAGCAACAGAGAGAAGGGCAGAGGGAGAAAGAGATGGAGAGGAAGGAGAGGAGAGGCAGAAGAGCATGAGCAGGAGGCAGGAGGAGGGTCAAGGCAGAGTAGTAGCACGGCCCTTGATGGCAAGGACTCGTCGTGGAAGGCAAGGGGTGAGCCCAGGCACGTAACTCCAGAACTTTACCCGGCAGTCACTGTGGCACAGATGGGTGGAGGGGAGGAGGAAAGGCAGAGAGACAGAGAAAAAAGAAGGGAGAAAAAGGACATGGTCGAAAAGAGGCTGTCAGCCCTGCTGCCAAAGAGCTCCCCGAGAGCAGCAGAGGATGCCTGGCCCCGGGGAGGAGGAGTCCCTGCAGGGAGGACAGCCCAGGGAGCGCCGGAGCCGGGCACAGGAGGGCTCCTGGCACTGGGGTGGGGAGGCTGTGCCATGGGGCACGCTAAGGGGGGCAAAGTGAGATGAGGGAGTGGAGGGACGAGAGAGCTGCCAGACTCCCCTCTGCCTTCCCTCCCTGCTCCCTGTCTGCACCGGGTCCCAGGGGTGAGAGCTCAGCCCAGGGGGCTCCCGGGGGCCCTGGGGAGCAGAGATGCTGGGGCTCACCTGGAGGCAGTGAAGATGTGCTTTGAGTTGGTGCAGATGGCGTTGATGGGGCTGTCATGCCCTTTGATCTCCCCCACCGGGGTGAAGGTGTCCACGTTCCAGACCTTGATCACACCTCCCCGGCAAGCACTCAGCACCATGGGGCGCCCGGGGATGAAGGCCAGGGCACAGACCCAGTCTTTGTGGGCATTGGGGATTTGCTGTAGGGGTGGGCACAGAGAGACCATGACCAACCTCACCTGCAGCACCGTGCACCCCACCCGGGATGGCAGATCCACGCTGTCAGCCCAGGGCTGAGCTGGCCTGTGGGGCCAGCACTGCAAAAGTCAGGGAGCCCAGGGGCTGGACTCAGGAGCCAGGGCAGGAGGCACCAATCCTGCTCCAGAGAGAAGAACCACCCAGCTGAGGCTGCAGCCTGTCTGCCAGGGAGGGCTGGCAGTGCCCCAAGCACAGGCTTCTGGGGGCACAGAGCCACCTCGGGGTGGTCTGCCACATTCCCAGCAATGGGAGACCCCTCCCTGGCTAGCTCAGTGCAAGGCACTGGCACCAGGTTTCATCTGTGCCCCCTGCCACCCCGAGGACCTGTGCCATAATGCTCCCCTCCAGACCTGAATGAGTTCCTGCTGCTCCAGATCCCACTTCTTTATGCCGTTGTCCCTGGAGCCACTGAAGAGGATGTCCCCCTGGATGGCCAAGCACTCGATGCCATCATAGTGAGGGGGCTCAAAGTTGTGAGTGGGGCCAATGTTGCCCACTGTGCCCTCAGCAATCTCAAACACCTGGGGGAAAAAAAAGCAGGAGGTGGAAGAGTGCAGGGAGCACTGCAAGCAGTGCTGAGCCTCTCTTGGCCATCAGCCTGTGTGTTCAGACTCGGGGAGGGGGATGCTGGAAAGGGGAGTGGGCACTGGCCAGTGGAGGCTATTTTAGGGCTGAGGTCTCTTGCAGATGTCCTGCCTCCATCAGGGGAGGTCTGCCACCACAGCCAGCCCCCATGCTCTGCATTTCACTCCGTGAACCAAGCTAAGAGCTTGCAGCACTCAGGGGAGTTCTGTCTCCCTCATCATCTCTCCATCTTTCTTCACTCCCCTGGTGCCAGCTTGCTAAAAACTGGCACAAACCGAACAGAAAGGGGCAAACTTTTGCTGTGCTGCAGCTGTGAATGAGCAGGCACAAAACATCTGCAAGCAGAGCAGGGTGAGCTGCTCTGGGGCAGCCAACACCTGCAGGTACCAGTCCCAGAGCCCAGGAGATGAGAATGCAAATCCATCCCCACAGCCACAGTGGCTGAGCCCAGGGCAATGCAATCCCCTCCCACCCTGCCCCATGCCCATCTGGGCCCAGACTGCAGGATGAGAGAAGAGCCCTCAGGAGCTGCCAGGATCCCCCTGGGGCAAAGCCTCTGCCCTCCTGAGGGGCTCACCTTGACGTAGTGATCCTTGGAGCCTGTCACCACCAGGTCATGGTTGCTGCCAGTCTGGTTCACTGTCAGGCACATCACAGGCCCGATGTGGCCACTCAGCTTCCCCACGGGCTGCAGCCTGGGTTCAACAACCTGGGTCAGCCTCCCAGTCCCTTCCCAGCCACCAAAGCTCCTCCCAGCACCTCTCCCAGGTACAGACTCTTCTGGCCCTGGTGGCCCCCAGCAGGGCTTGTTCCCTCAGGGGGAGGGCAAGCAGGGCCACCTCATTTTCTTAGTGATGCCAGGGGTGGGAGGCATCCTTGGGGCATGCCAGCAGCCAGCTTCAGAACCTCAGCTGCAGCAACAGGTCAGCAGCCCCAGTGCTCACCCGGCAGGGATGGGGGCAAGGTGGAAACCAGCAGCTGTGCCCAGACACTTAGTGATGCCAGGGGTGGGAGGCATCCTTGGGGCATGCCAGCAGCCAGCTTCAGAGCCTCAGCTGCAGCAACAGGTCAGCAGCCCCAGACTGCTCACCTGGCAGGGACGGGGGCAAGGTGGAAACCAGCAGCTGTGCCCAGACAAAATCCCTACCCCAGGTAGCTCCACTTGATGCCCGTCACAGCTGGGGTCCCATAGGAAAGGCTCCTGAAAGTCCTGCCCTGGGGTGAGTCATTTCAGCTCCCCCCAAGCAGTGTCCCCTCTGCACCCCTGAGCAGCCCTGCCCAGCCCAGCCCAGTCCTGCCCAGTCCAGCCCAGCCCAGCCTCACCTGCTGAGCTCCCAGATGCGGACGCAGTTGCCGGCGGCAGCGTAGAGCATGGTGCCAGGGGGGTTCAGTGCGATCTGGTTGATCTGGTGCTCGCCCTGCACGCTGGCAACGCTGCGGCTGCTGGCCCCGGCGCAGGCGTCCCCAGACATCACCTGCCCAGAGGAGCTGAGGGGGAGAGAGGTGCAAGGCCCTGCTGAGGAGCTGCACTGCCTATGAGCCTGCCAAGGGTTAACCCCTCCCGGGGGGGCTCACCTAAACTGCATCCTGACTCCTCCCCGGGGGTGCTCTCACCTGCCCCCAGGGGTCGTGTTTAGGACCCTCTCTCAAGGGGAGCTGCACTGCCTGTTTCTCTTGCTCCTGCTCCCTCACCAGCCAGTGTCCTGCCTTCCTGCTGCTGCCATTCACCACCTGCTCTCCAGACAACACCTGGGCAGAGCAACCACCTTTGGAACTCCTTCTCCTCGCTGCATCCAGCAGCATCATAGAATCATAGAATCATAGAATGGTCTAGGTTGGAAGAGACCTCAAAGATCATCAGTTCCAACCCCTCTGTGCCATAGGCAGGGACACCTCCCACTAGATCAGGTCGCTCAATACCTCATCCAGCCTGGCCTTGAACACATCCAGGGAGGGAGCAGCCACAACCTCCCTGGCCAACCTGTGCCAGTGTCTCACCACCCTCACTGTGAAGAATTTCTTCCTAACACCCAGTTCAAATCTCCCCTCTGCTGGTTTGAACCCATTCCCCCTCGTCCTGTCATTACAAGACCTTGTGAACAGTCCCTCCCCAGCCCTCCTGTAGACCTCTCAGATACTGGTAGGCTCCTCTAAGGTCTCCTCGAAGCCTTCTCTTCTCCAGGCTGAAAAGCCTCAACTCCCTCAGCCTGTCCTCATAGCAGAGCTGCTGCAGCCCTCTGATCATCTTTGTGGCCCTCCTCTGGACTCTCTCCAACAATTCCATGTCCTTCCTGTGCTGGGGGCTCCAGAACATCATATTGCATCCACCTGCATCCACCATCAACTCCAACTCCACCACTTGGATTCAGCTCCATCCACTCTCACCTCCTGGTTGTATATCTGTAGTTTGTATTTTGTCTCCCTGCTCCCTCACCAGCCAGTGTCCTGCCTTCCTGCTGCTGCCATTCACCACCTGCTCTCCAGACAACACCTGGGCAGATCAACCACCTTTGGAACTCCTTCTCCTCGCTGCATCCAGCAGCATCATCACTTTGCATCCGTCTGCATCCACCACCAACTCCAACTCCACCACCTGCATTCAGCTCCATCCACTCTCACCTCCTGGTTGTATACCTATAGTTTGTATTTTGTTTCCCTTCTCCCTATCCTCTGTAATTCCCCTTACCTAAAATACCTTCCATTTACTGTTAAAGTTCATTTTTTTACTTCCAAATCAAATTCAGTCTGTTGAGCTTTTGAGTTCAGGGTGGGTAGCTTAAACTAATAGAGGGCCCCAGGCTGGCACAGGTGGATCCCACCTCAGGGAAAGACCCCAGAGGTGTCACAATGGCACCAACAGCCTAGGGCAGTGCCCTGCTGGCAGAAGGAGCCAAGGATGTCAAGTGCAGATGTGGCAGAGCATCCTGCTCTGGTTTCCACTTGAGGGCTGCTCCTCTCCCATTGCCCTCTGCTTCCTGCAAGAGGAGCAGGCTCCTGCTGGCAGCCAGCACAGGGCCCCTGCTCCATGGCAGAGAAACCTTCAGGGCAAGGCTGGATGGAGAAAGGAGCTCTGTGCTGCAGCAAGCTGATATTCCTGGCCTGACATATTGTCACATCTGAACCCTGCTCCACACTGGCAGAGCACAGCTACAGCCTGCTCCATGCTCCCTTCTTGACCTCCAACTCCCCAGAAAGATCTGAGCTTGTGATTTACTTCGCTGCAGTGCTGCTAAGGGTAGCACCTTCTGCATGCTGCTGCTGGCCCTCCTGGCCCCTTCACAGTGCAGCTGCAAACCTCGTCAAAGCTCTTCACCCTGAGCCTTCACTGCAGAAATTCACAAGATCACAGAATTCACCAGGCTGGAAAAGCCCTTTGAGATCACAGAGACAACCTATCACCCAACACCTTCTCACTAACCAACCCATGGCACTGAGTGCCTCATGCAGCCTCCTCTCAAACACCTCCAGGGATGGGGACTCCACCACCTCCCCTGCAGCCCATCCCAATGCCAATCTCTCTCTGCACAACTTCCTCCTAACATCCAGCCTGAGCCTGCCCTGCCACAGCTTGAGCCTCTGTCCCCTCCTTCTGTCCCTGGCTGCCTGGCAGCAGAGCCCAACCCCAGCTGGCCACAACCTCCCTGCAGGGAGCTGCAGAGAGCAATGAGCTCTGCCCTCAGCCTCCTCTTCTGCAGGCTGCACACCCCCAGCTCCCTCAGCCTCTCCTCTTGGGGCTGTGCTCCAGGCCCCTCTCCAGCCTTGCTGCCCTTCTCTGGCCACCTTCAGCACCTCAACATCTCTCTGCAATGGAGGGGCCCAGAGCTGGACACAGCACTCAAGGTGTGTGCTGAGCAGTGCTGAGCACAGGGGCACAAGCACTGCCCTGCTCCTGCTGCCCACACTGCTCCTCAGCCAGCCCAGGATGCCCTTGGCCTTCTTGGCCCCCTGGGCACACTGCTGGCTCCTGTTCAGCTGCTGCCACCCAGCACCCCCAGCTCCCTCTCTCCCTGCCTGCTCTCAGCCACTCTGTCCCCAGCCTGTGGCACTGCCAGGTGCAGTTCCAGGGGCAGCCCTCTGAGGCTGGAGGTGGTCTGGAAACCTGGTCCCAGGTGCCCTTGACCCCTCGTTGTGGGAAGTCCCTCAGGCCTCTCCTGCTTGCTGTCTGCAGCCCTCTAAGAGGCAGAGGAACTTCCTGCTCCCCCTCTGCCTGCTGCCTCCCTTGCCCAGCAGCTCCCTGCTGCAGCTGCTCCTGCTCAGCCATGTGCCCACCTAAGCCCATGGCTGAGCAGCTGCCTCCTGCAGTCCACCTCCCTCCAGGCAATCCATTGCCATCCATCTGGTTTGGGATATATTTTTGCATCTGTTTTCCTTCCCTTTACACCTTTGTAACTGCTTTGCCTTAGCACCTGATACGCATTGCCAAAGTTGTTACCTTCCAAAATCAGTGCAGGGCTCTTTGCTTTGGGTGTCTCAACCCCTTTCACTCTCTTTCTGCCTGATTTCTGCCCAAGGGGGAAGAGGGGAAGGCTTCCTATTAATGTGATTTGTCCCCTTGGGCTCTGTGACTGCAGGAAGCTAATTAAAGCAGGAGTGGCCAAAGTGCAGCACTCCCTGTGTTGGTTTGAGCTAATTGGAGAATTTGAGTGAGAAATTAGACTAATGGCTGAGAGAGAGTTAAACAACACCGTGTGTGGCACTTCACTGAGTTTCACTGAGAAAGGAAAAAAAAAAAAAAAAGTTGTTTTGAGAGATGTTCTCCAAACATCCAGATAGCCAGTCTGCCTGGGTCTGTGGCTGCCTGGGTCTGTGGCTGCTTGGGTCTGTGGCTGCTTTTTCCTTTGTCTCTTGGGCTTGCTGGTTAAATACAGAGTAAATTCACTAAAACTACTAACTTCTCCTATTACTGATCTCTCTGATCTTCAGCTTCTCTGCAGCATCATCAGGTGGTGAGATAAGGCTGGGGAAGGGGGGGGAAAGGTGGTAGGGGTTGCCCAGGGAGGTTGTGGAGCACAGGAAAACAACTNTACATCTTGTAAATATTTGCTTGGATATTGTGCATTGCTGTAAATACAAAGCTTCATTCATAAGATAGAACAAATAACTTCCAGTGTCCTGAGTCTTAGCTGGGGGATGACAAAAGGGGGTGGGGGGGGGGGGGCAGGTAACTGCTAAACCCACTACAACCCCCCACAAGCCTCCTCAACCTCGAGCTCCCTCTCGGCCCCCCCAAAGGACGCGGCAGGGTAAAGTGGCACCAGACCAGCTGAGCCTAGGCTCTGTCCCCTGCCCCAGTAGGCTCTGGGGATGGGATTGTGCCAGGTGAGAGGTGCCCAGAGCTCCCCCCCACCCCTCCAGGGGCTCTGCTGCCTGCCACCTACGTGAGGGTGCGGATGCAGCGGGCGGAGTCGCGGATGTCCCAGACCTTGATGTAGGAGGTGGACACGGTGAACACCAGCCCCGAGTGGCTGCAGTACTTGATGGAAACCACATTGTTGGGGTGACCCTTCAGGGAAGCAATCTCTTGGCCCGTCACCAGGTTCCACATCTTGCAGCTGCGGTCTGCGGGAGGAAGGACATGGCCCCGAAGTGCCAGGCTGCAGGGGCTGCCGCCTCTAAGAGGGTGGTGGGCTGGGGGCAATGCCCCTCCCCAGCGCTCCCTCCCTCCCTCCCTCCCTCCACCCACCGAGCCAGAGCAAAGCCCCAAGGCAGCGCAGGCTGAGGGCCAGGAGGGAGCATCCCGGTGGTGCCTGGCACCTCAGCTGCCAGCAGCCCACACCTCCCCCCTGCCCATCACACACCTTTGGAGCCGGTGAAGAGCAGCTCGTCAGTGGCATCCAGGCAGAGCACAGGCTTGGTGTGTCCCTCTGCCACGGAGACGCACTGCAGCGGGGCTGTCCTGGCGCTCTTGGTGCCACCCACAGGGTTAATGATGCCCCTTCGTGGGAAAGAAAGAAGGAGCAGAGTGGAGTGTGTGAGAGGGCAGCAGGCTGCAGGGTCCCGGGGGCAGGGGAAAGCAAGAGCTGCCTCACCCCCCAGCATCTTCAGCACCTGGCAGTGCTGTGGCCCTCTCCACCTGAACGTGCCAGGTCTGGCTGTGGGTGTGCCTGGAAACCCTGTGGGGCTCCCCAGGGGCACCCCTTGCCTAGAGCCTCTGCCTTAACAGGACTGAGATGGGGAGAGCTGCCCAGGGGCCGCTGCTGAAGCCCCCAGGCCTGGCCAGCACAGACCCCAGGAGCCAGCAGATTCAGCTGGCTGTGGGACCAACTGCACCTTCTCCAGCCCCAGGCTCTGGGACTAATGTACCCAGGAGCCCAAGTCCTTGGAGGCTGTCAGCCTGAGGCTGGTGACACTTGGAGACAGGCTTTCACTCCTCTACATAAGGCCACCACAAGGCTGACAAGAGCCAAAGGCAGCATCTGCACCCAGCAGCCCTATGGCAGTGCTGGGGGAGCTCTGCACCCACTTTTGGCTCTGGGCAGGGGCAGACCTGTTCCTGCCAAACCTTCCTCCAAGGACACCTGCTGCTTGTCCCTCTGGGCACAGCATCCTGTCAGCTTCAACAGTGCTCAGGGTGCTGAGGACCAACAGCCCTACCCTTCCAGACCCACCAGCAGCTCTGCCAGCTGGCACCCCAGGGCACAGCCTCCCTGTGGCCAAGGGGCCCTGGACTGTGCCTGTGCTCTTCTTGCAAGCAGTGAAACTGCAGCACAGGGCTGGAGAAGGGCAGGCCAGGAGCCAGGTGAGGTTGGCATCAGTCATGAGGGCAGACCCAGGCTCACCAGTTTGGGTTTGGGAATCACATGCATGTGATCTTTCTTGGTCAGTTGGCACTGCACTTACAAACTCAAAGTGCCCCAGTGTCTGTGCCCCTCTCAGGTGACACTGACTCAGGCTCCAGGTGACACTGCACCCAAGGGCAAGTCCTGGCTGCCCAGGGCTAGGTGTTGTTGGTGGACTTTGCTTTGCTGCCCGAGGCGACACAGCAGACTCATCTGGTGCCACCTCCCAAGCTGACTGGGTACCTGTGGAAGCTCAAGCCATGGGCACCAGGAGAGGACAGCCTGATCCTCCCAAAGGGTGGAGGAAAGGGACCCTCATGCTGGGAGACCTACTCAGGCAGGAGGGTGCAGCTGGAACCAGCCTCAAGTTAAGCTTTGCCCCACAGCCTGACTTGGTTTCTTCAGCAGAGATCTACCTACCCACAACCAAGCACCAGGGGAGCACAACCAGGGCTGGGCAGCACCTGGAGATGTCTGCCTGGAAGATGCTTGCAAGGAAGCCACACTGGCAGTGCCCAGGGTTGCTTCTCCACCAACATGCCACTATGCTGCTGGGGAATGGGATGGGGCAGGGTGGTGTCATGCTAAGAAGAACCCACCAGAGGTGAGGGGAACATGCTGCCACCTCAAACCAGCCCAGAGGTGAGCCCAGGGCTGTGTTTCCAGGGGCTAATCAGAGCAGGAAGGGTTTCAACTGGCACCCGAGGGGACAGCCTCAGATGCTGGAGGTGGCATGCTGAGAGGAGATGGCACACACAAGCTGGGAGAGAGAGAAGAGCAGCAGAGTGTAGGTGGAACATGCAGGAACAATGCAGAGCAGGCTCGTGAGACAGAGAGGAGGAGCAGGAGAGGAAGGAATAATAAATAGAAAGTTGTCTATACCTCAGCACCTCCGAGACAGAGGAATCGCTGTCATCAGACCTAGGGGCAGAAAATGAGGATTATGGGAGAGAAAACCCAGGCTAGAGGAGGCAGCAGAGGAGTCAGAGGTGGAGAACTGTTATTGCATCCAAGCCAGCATGGGACAGAGAGGAGGAGGAGGAGAGGAGAGGAGAGAGGGAGAAAGAGAAGCACACGTGGAGAGCCAGGGGAGAGAGCAGAGGAGCAGCAGCGAGGGACAGAGAGCAGGTCCCCATCGGGGAGTGGCAGCACTGCCAGCAGTGCTCCGAGCTGCAGGCTCAGCCTGCTGCAGGGAGAGGCTGCAGCAGTGTTCATGGGCTGGTGCCAGTCTGTCAGCTCCCACCTCAACCCCATCCTGCCCCACAGCCTCTCCCAGCGCCTCAAGCCTGGCACCGGGCTGCTTCCAAGTGGGGCTCACCCAGAGGCTGTGGAAAGGCAGCTGGGGAGGGTGCAGGGCCGGGGGGCAGCAGAGCCCTCGCAGGGCTCCCTCGCCCAGAGGAGCCAGGAGGGAAAACGGTGGCAGGAGGCTGCCTGGAGCTGCCCTGGGTCCCATGTTCCTGCCCCTCACCGCAGCACCTGGCAGCTGCCCCTGGCCCAGCCCCTGTGTCCCAGCAGGGCTTACTTGTCCAAGGCAGAGCCCTGGCTCTGGTTGCTGCTCAGCCTGGAGAAGACATTGCGCTCGTTGCGCTCGCTGCGCGGCCGCGTGGGGGGCGAGGACGGAGGTGTGAAGCCAACGTCTGCAGGCCTGGGCCAGAGGGACGAGAGGGGCAGGTGAGCTGTGAGCACTGCAGCCTGGCACACCAAGGCTCAGCCAAGGCTGCTGCAAGCCAGCAGCTCTCCCCACCTGCCCCTCCCTGCCCAGGCTTACCTGGCAGGCTGCCCACGGTCGTAGGATTTCCTCCTGGTCAGGGGAGAAGTGTCAGAGCCACGAGACTGCCTGGGGCTGAAGGGAGGGAAGGAGAGCAGTGAGTGCCCAGCCCCAGGGTCCTTCTCCAGCACAGCAAATGCACCTGCCCTGCACTCACACTCCTGAGGTCAGAGTGAGTGCCCAGCCCCAGTGCCCTGCTCAGCACCAGTGTCCTTCTCCAGCACAGCAAATGCACCTGCTCTGCACTCACACTCCTGAGGTCAGAGTGAGTGCCCAGCCCCAGTGCCCTGCTCAGCACCAATGTCCTTCTCCAGCACAGCAAATGCACCTGCCCTGCACTCACACTCCTGAGGTCAGAGTGAGCACCCAGCCCCAGTGCCCTGCTCAGCACCAATGTCCTTCTCCAGCAGAGCAAATGCACCTGCCCTGCACTCACACTCCTGAGATCAGAACAGGAGTGCAGAGGCCTTTGGCCTCCTGAGAAGGCTTCAAAGTTGGCAGCCCACAGAGGGGATTGGAGACCCTTTCACTTCCTTTCTTTTCTTCCCTTCTCTATCTAAGAAAGGACATCAGCACACTCCTAGACAACCTCTCAGTCCCTCTGGAGTAATCCACCAAGGCTTGCTTTAGACAAGCCTGGAGAGAAGCAGGAATGGGCTCAGCCTCATTGCTCCCCAACTCCAGGGCAAAGCTTTGCATTCGCTGGACCAGGCCTGCATGAACCTTCCAGCACCCTGAGTCTCCCAGCAGCCTGAGCCTCCCAGCAGCCAGACCCCAGCCCCCTGAGTCTCCCAGCAGCCAGCCCCCAGTACCCTGAGTCTCCCAGCAGCCAGCCCCCAGTACCCTGAGTCTCCCAGCAGCCAGCCCCCAGTACCCTGAGTCTCCCAGCAGCCAGCCCCCAGTACCCTGAGTCTCCCAGCAGCCAGCCCCCAGTACCCTGAGTCTCCCAGCAGCCAGCCCCCAGTACCCTGAGTCTCCCAGCAGCCAGCCCCCAGTACCCTGAGTCTCCCAGCAGCCAGCCCCCAGTACCCTGAGTCTCCCAGCAGCCAGCCCCCAGTACCCTGAGTCTCCCAGCAGCCAGCCCCCAGTACCCTGAGTCTCCCAGCAGCCAGCCCCCAGTACCCTGAGTCTCCCAGCAGCCAGCCCCCAGTACCCTGAGTCTCCCAGCAGCCAGCCCCCAGTACCCTGAGTCTCCCAGCAGCCAGCCCCCAGTACCCTGAGTCTCCCAGCAGCCAGCCCCCAGTACCCTGAGTCTCCCAGCAGCCAGCCCCCAGTACCCTGAGTCTCCCAGCAGCCAGCCCCCAGTACCCTGAGTCTCCCAGCAGCCAGCCCCCAGTACCCTGAGTCTCCCAGCAGCCAGCCCCCAGTACCCTGAGTCTCCCAGCAGCCAGCCCCCAGTACCCTGAGTCTCCCAGCAGCCAGCCCCCAGTACCCTGAGTCTCCCAGCAGCCAGCCCCCAGTACCCTGAGTCTCCCAGCAGCCAGCCCCCAGTACCCTGAGTCTCCCAGCAGCCAGCCCCCAGTACCCTGAGTCTCCCAGCAGCCAGCCCCCAGTACCCTGAGTCTCCCAGCAGCCAGCCCCCAGTACCCTGAGTCTCCCAGCAGCCAGCCCCCAGTACCCTGAGTCTCCCAGCAGCCAGCCCCCAGTACCCTGAGTCTCCCAGCAGCCAGCCCCCAGTACCCTGAGTCTCCCAGCAGCCAGCCCCCAGTACCCTGAGTCTCCCAGCAGCCAGCCCCCAGTACCCTGAGTCTCCCAGCAGCCAGCCCCCAGTACCCTGAGTCTCCCAGCAGCCAGCCCCCAGTACCCTGAGTCTCCCAGCAGCCAGCCCCCAGTACCCTGAGTCTCCCAGCAGCCAGCCCCCAGTACCCTGAGTCTCCCAGCAGCCAGCCCCCAGTACCCTGAGTCTCCCAGCAGCCAGCCCCCAGCACCCTGAGTCTCCCAGCAGCCAGACCCCTGCACCCTGAGTCTCCCAGCACCCTGAGTCTCCCAGCACCCTGAGCCTCCCAGCAGCCAGCCCCCAGCAGCCCTGCTCACAAGGTGCTTCCTCGCGTGGGCAGGCTGACGGTGCGTGAGACCTTCTCCTTGTAGTAGGGATCTCGGATGGAGAAGCTGATCCCATCCTCTTTGATCTCCATGAGGGATGCCAAGGACTTGGTGATGTTCTTGGTGGAGACGTCCAGTGTGGGTCCCAGACACTCAGCTGACACTGCCTTCATCTGCCCTGACAGCTTGGGCTCTCCCTAGAGCAAGGCAAAGGGCTCAGGCACGGGCATGGAGAGGGCAGAGGGAGCAGCCAGAGAGCTGTGGGGTGGAAGCACTCCTGGCCTCTGCCCACAGGAGGCTGAGTTGCCCTGGCCTGTGCTGGCATGGCCACCACACTGCTGACTCTCCATACTCAAGGCAAATGTGCCAGCCTGTGCAGAACAGCTCCAGCCTTGCCCACAGTGGATGCAGCCCTGCACAGGGATGTCCTTGGTGCCCGCTCCAGGCTGGTGCTGGCTGATGCAGTGGATGTCTCCCCAGCCTCTTGTGCTTCAGAGGAGCACAGCAGGAGACTTTGCTTCCCCCTTGCCTAGGGCTGACCACACCAGAGAGCAGCCACAGTGCCTTAGGCCTACAGCACTGCCCAGCTCCACCTCCCTGCAGCCCTCCCGTGCCCTGTGGCAGGTCCAACTGACCTTGAACTTGAAGTCATCCTGGCTGGCTGAGCCCTTCATGGTGAAGGACTGGGAGATGCTGCAAGGAGAAGGGAGCACAGATGGACCTCCAGTGCCAAGCTGCTCACAAACTGCTTGCCACCAGCCCACCAGACTCCCTGGGTCACCCCCCTGGCTCCCCAGCACTCTTTCTCCAAGTGATGGCAGCCTTCACTCCCTGCTGGTGTCTGCTCCCCTCCCCAAGGGCTGGGAACCACAGGGAAGCTCAGGTACAGCTTTCTTCATCCAAGTCCACCTGTGAGGTCTCATGAGTGGCCCCAGACATGTTGCACTGCTCATGGCCTCCCCAGCCACCAGCAGGCCAGGCTGGGTGCTCACCTCCCATCTGAAGCCAGGCTGAACTCTGAGACCTCCTCATCCGTGCTGGTGTAGCCATTCTCTGCCAGAGGGAGAGAGGACATCAGCAGTGCCAGGGGACCCCCAGCCTGCCCCCAGTTTGTACTGCACAGGGGAGAAGGCAAGCCCAAGCAGCTGGCAGGGGGCACCTGCTCCTCTGCAGACCACACGGCCCCTTCCCACCACCCCCCTCGAGGCGGCCCTGGACACCCCAGTCCACGCCACGGCACCTCGAGGAGGGGCCAGCAGGGGTGGGCACCAGCCCTGGGTCCCACCTTGCTGGACGTTGTGGATCAGGGCTTGCAGCTCGGGGTGGGACTCAGCCTTCTCCCGCAGGGCGTCCAGCAGGGCATGGTTCTGCCAGGAGCTGCTGGCGTCCGTCTGCCGCAGCCTCCCCTCCAGCAGCCGGATCTGAGCCTCCTTCTGTGCCACCTGCAGCCCCTGGGGCAGGAACGGCCACACTCGGCCTCAGGCGGGTCCCAAGGGTGCCCACCGTGGCTCCCCCACCCATCCTGGTGCCTCTGGGTAGGTCTGGCCCTGTCCTGCCTTGCCCAGCCTCAGTCTCCTGCTCCCTCTTTTGTGCAACCACAGGAAGGGCAAACCGAAGCCCTGGTGTCACCCAGTGTGGTCTGGCCTGGCTGACTGCCACTCTGCTCGGCTGTCCTGTGCCCAAGGGCACATCAGTCTCGGGCTGCACTGATACAGGGAGGTCAGCAGGTAACAGGAGGCTCTCTGCTGCCACTGCCACTGTCTTCTGCACGCTCTCGGAGTTAGTGCCTCATTGCACCCTGCCCACCCCTCTGCAAGTCTCCAGCTATTGGGAATCAAGAGGAGCCAGGTCAGAGACTGTGCTGTACCCCCAGAGACTGTGCTACACCCCCAGAGACTGTGCTGTACCCCCAGAGACTGTGTTACACCCTCAGAGACTGTGCTGTACCCCCAGAGACTCTGCTACACCCCAGAGACTGTGCTGCACCTCCAGAGACTGTGCTACACCCCAGAGACTCTGCTACACCCCCAGAGACTGTGCTGTACCCCCAGAGACTGTGCTACACCCTCAGAGACTGTGCTGTACCCCCAGAGACTCTGCTACACCCCAGAGACTCTGCTACACCCCCAGAGACTGTGCT
>VWZI01000536.1:1196-13050 GCA_013396835.1 Psilopogon haemacephalus
CGTGTAGTAAAGCCGCCGTGCCTCGCTGCCCGTCGCTGCGCACGTGGCTGGGGCTTCTCCCAGCTGCTGCACGGATGGCGGTGGATGAGGAGAGCGGGAAGAAGAGCGCAGAAAAATGGCTGCTGACCCGTTTAAGTACCCTGCGGGGCGTACAAAACTGTCCATCAGGCGTCCAACATTTCCTGGCCGGCCAATTGATTCAAGGTTCGACATATATGGGCATCCCGATGTCCCCCACCCTGGGTCCCGGGGCCACCTGGGATGCCCCACCCTTCACCCCCTACCAAACCTTTTAACAGTAGAGGGAGAAGAGAGCCCAGGAATTGGATCAATCCTAGGATGCTCCGTCATTCTATGCTGGGACAACCTTCCCCTTCACTCTCCTCCCCCTCATCCCCCCATCCTCCCCCTTCTTTCTGGGCACGGCTTCACTCCTGGTTTTCCCTCCCTCATTGCCTGCAGTGGGACAGTGGAGATGGGAAATGTGGATAGTGGGCAGTTCATTACGTTTTCTTTGCCACTCCTTCCTCAGCAGAAGGACTCCTCACACTCTTCCTTTGCTTCACTGTGGAATTTCTCCAACGGGAGACAGTCTTTTGTAAACTTTTGGAGTCCTTCCCACAGGCTGTAGTTCCTCATGAATTGCTTCAGCATGGGTCTCCCATGGGATCACAAGTCCTCCTAGGTTCAGTGGGGGCTCCTCTCTCCACAGGACCTGACATGAGACTGTGGATGTGAAAGCTTCCCACAGGGTCAGAGCCTGTTTTGGACATATCTACCTGGTCTGCTGTAGGTCCTCCATAGGTCATGTGTCCATCATGGACTTTCATGGGCTGTAAGGGAGACAGCCTGTCTCACTGTGGTCTTCAACATGGACTGCAGGGAAATCTCTGCTCTAGCCCCTGGAGCACCTTCTTCTACTCCATCTTCACTGACCTTGGTGTCTGCAGAGTTGTTTAATTCCCGTATTATCACTTCTCTCTTCTGACTGCTGCTGATGTTGCACAGGTTTTTCTGCACCCTTCTATATATGTTATCACAGAAGTACTATCAGTTATGATCAGCATTGGGTCCATCTTGAAACTGGCTGATGTTTGGGCTCTTGGACATGGGGGAAGCCTCTAGTAGCTTCTCACAGTAGCCACTCCTGTAGCTCCCTCAATACCAAAACTACAATACAAACCGAATGCAATCAGTAATAGTTAACTTCAATTTAGCTGAACAAACTAGAAAATACAAAGATCAATTCACCTCCACAACATTTTAAGTGTTTTAAATTCCTTTCTATTTTTACCAAAAAGCTCTTCCAAAGAAATCAGCAGGGACCAAAGTCTATACCCACTTATTTTCATAGTTACAGGTCAGAACCAGAGTGAATTACCACAAGTTACAAATAAAAATGAAGTGAAAAGGCCATTATTGGTCCTTATTTTAAGTTTCTGATGTCTTTAGATTATTTTTTGTTTATTTATTTAAAAATAAACACCATGATGTCACTAGAAGTCTGTTGTAGTCAGGGTCTGGCGTTCTGAAAATATCGCAATGTATGGAAATATTAGGACCCCTCCCTATAGCCAATAGCCTTAAGTTAGGACATAAGCAGACGGAAGTGACGTTTTGTAGACTACAAAAAGCATTGCCATGTTTCAATAAACGCCATTCGTTATTCATCACATTGATGTCTGTAGCTGATGGTCCGAGCAGCCTGGGTTTGGCTGCTCGTGCTGCCCTTGAACCAGGTCGTCACGCCTCCCGAGTGAGGCAACAGAAGTCTAAATAAATAGTTTAATTCATATTGATAGTTTGAAGATTTTCTCTGTATTAAAAAATTAAGAATTGATTTGGGGAAAAGAGAAGAAAAATGATTGACAAAATAAGACTCAATTCATAAAAAAAAATAAAGGAAAATTTTAAATAATCTATTCTAATTTTTCAATTTTCATGCAAATCTAATTTATGTTGGCTTTGACCTTAATAGAGGAATAAAAAAGTACCAGAGCTATTTACATATTGACAGTTACATCTGTTTTCCATCTAAATGGAAATATTCTTGAATTAATTCAGCTTTCTCCATCTCAGCTACTTTTGCTTTCTACTCTACCTCCAGGTACAAATACTTATTAGGAAGCTTTTAATAAATCAGATCAATTCATGCATAACATAGTATTACAACAAGCAAGAAATATTTGCTTTCTAATCACTGTATATTTGCTGTGTGGAGGCTATGCAGTACACTTCCACTGTGACATTCTTTAACAAGTAGATGAATTTCACTTGTCTTTAAAAAATACTTGAATAATTCACATCTCTGTAATCTTCTCACCTCTGTAATGGATTAATATGTAGTATCCTTGGGAAAATATCTAAACAAAGTTTTTACAAATGAATGCTGCAAGAATTTACTGTAGTGCAGTGGTATATTTATTGTCTAATAGCTTAAATCTCCACTTTTTCTACCTAATATGTCTACCTCAAGAAATAGCAGCATAAATGGAAGTAAAAATTAACAGTCTTTGTATCAAAGTAGCTAGGAAACCGAAATAAATCAAGGGTATTTTAGGTCAGGAATGCAGTAATTGGCAGCTATAAAAATTCATTAATATTGCTAAGTATCCTGGTATATATTAAAAAATAATTTGGTCTTCTTTTTTTNCAGAAAATCCATCTGGGATTTGTAGTTCTTCACTTGCTTACTCAGCATATCAACTGGTATTAACTTTTTTTTTTTTAATTGTCAGTTTTATTTTATTTTTAAATAGAAGAAATCAGCATACTTTAGTTGATTTATATTCCATCTAACAGGAGTTTTAGTTTCATTTCTAATCTCCCAACACTCATTTTTCTTAAGTCATGGTTTCCTATTTGTACTCTATAGGCTGTACACAATAAACACCTGTATAGAATGAGCTCTGGGAATTTTGCCATAACTAAATAAATGAGCACAGAGATGCTGTTTCATCCTTCCAGTCACTCTATTTAATTTCTTCTTTAAAATTGTTACCTATATATCATACTCTATTTTTTAAAAAGTCAGTTGTAGCAAGTGGAGTAGCTTGCTTTGAAATATTTGAGGAGAAAAATGAAAAATAAGGGAATAAAACAATTGCTTTAACTGTGAATTTCCAGGCAGCTTGTTGTGTGATGTTCCACAGTATTATTATTGGACAAGCACTAATTGACATGTCATTTGGCTATTTCCTTTCAGAAGTAAGAAACTCACCTCCCACACCAATTAAAAAATGAAACAAAACAAAAAAATCAAGTTAAAAACTTGAGAGTCAAAATCATCAACTAACTAAAACACTGGATGTGAAATTTTCATCTTTAGCAGAGAACAATTTATGAGAATAAGGACTTCTGTAAGGAATAAAGATATGTCAGCATCACTACACTGCAGTTAAAGGAAACACGAGAGCAAGGGTTAAATTGCCAATACCAGCACAGCTCCTGTGGCAGGAAGTTCAACACAGGCTGAATTTTTTTTCTGTATCAAACCCTGTGCTTCAAAATATTTCCACTCTACATTCAATACCAGATGGAGCTAGGTTAAAGCTCACTTTGATATGCTTACAAGTGCTACAGCTGTCCCTTTGTCTGCAGCTGAGGCATGCCCTCTGAGACAGAAAATCCCAGAGCGCACAATGTTATGAGGCAACAAATCACTCAAGGAACCTCCCTGTTGTACCTGTGCTTACACTACTAGTCCCATGCCAGCAAAATGAAATGTTAGCACAAATGTTTGACAGAAAGAAATTATTTTTGCAATGTGGCTTTTATTTCAGAGGAGGTGCCAATAAAATAGGAATATTCAGTTCACTATGTGTGCACTTTACATTTAGCAGCAATGCATCCTATATTAAAGGAAAGAAATGAAAGAAAGAAAGAAAGAAAGAAAGAAAGAAACCCACAAAACCCCCCAAAAACCCACAAAACCAAACAAACCAACCAAATAAAAAAAAAAAAAACAAACCAAAAGCAAAACAAAACTCACATACCACATAAACAAGTTAAATTGTTAATAATTTTTCATAAAGATGGTGAAAATGCTCTTCTTTGTGACAATGATAAAATTTTGCCAGTGTTTCCAAAGAACAACCAGATTTATTACTTTTTTAAAATGGCTTTCTAGGATAAAATATTTTCAGGGTAAACATTTCTATTTTGGAGGTCATCTCCTTTCACAGTGTAACTCTGTGAAGGTGTCTCAAGTTACGACACAATTTTGACAGTACTATCTATAAGTTATCAGTGAAATATAAGATATATAAAGTGGAAGAAAATTTTGTTCAACTCTCTCAGAGTTCAGAAGCAGAGAGAAATGCCAGCTTCCGCATTACAAGCAAATACAAATGTCTTTTTTTCTAAAGAATAATGACAGCAAGCATGATCATAATTAGAGCCCTTGAAAGAAGGAGTTCTGGATTTTAATAAAGGAAAGTTTTAAAAAGGAGGAAAAAGACTATTAGAATCTTCTAAGATTTTACCAGTTGGGTGAGTTCCTTACTCCTTTCAGTATTATCCATGAGGTGATAAAATTACTCATTTTCTCTTTTCTTCAGTCTGACAAGAACAAAAAGTATTGCTTTTAAATGGCTTGGACAATTTGCCAATAGATTGATAGAGATGGTAACTACCTCTCTCAAAGACAGTGAAGTAGACACGAGAAAACTGGAAGTTAAAAATAGTTTAAAAATTACAGAGACAATGTGTTTCAGGAGTTTGAAGCATGTTGGTTTATCTCTCTTTTTCTTGCCTCCTACATTTTCTCCTGTGCTCAAAAATTTGTTCTTTTGTTATTAAAGCCATAACATTTCTGACTTTATAGGTTGCACAAATACAGCCAAACAATTATGCATTTTACAGTCTTGCAAAAAATGCCTTCATTAAACAAAAGCGACACAAAGAGGGAAATATTGGATATTTTCCTAAACTAAATGCTATTTGACTGCAAAAAAAATCAATACTAAAACCTATAAAGATTATCAGTCTCATCTGCTATATTTTGATTACAGTAAGCAGCAATTTTGGTCAAATTCAGTCAATGTGAATTAGACAAATTGAATGAATGCAAATTTTCCTAAGTGACTAGAGATAATACCTTTTGTACGTCATATTTTTAGGCAAGAAGAGACCTAGTCACTACAGTGTTCCCTGCTAGTAATTTCTGAACAATTTCAAAGTGCTAGGATGCAACAGAAGTGTCAGAAATGAGAACAGTGCCAGTTTGAAATATGGCTTGTGTGCTGTTAGGCACTAGGGACGTCCTTAGGCGAAGCAAGAAGTTGCCTGGGGCAACAGCATGATAAGATTTTGATGTCAAAATTTGTAGAGGTGGCAAAGCATCCCCTGCAGACAGCAGCTTCCCAAGAACTGCATGCTCTGCCTCAGCAGTCCTTGGCGTGGCCTCTGTTTTTTCACAACCAATCTTTTCCTTGTTTACTTCTAAACCACTTTTGTGGGGTGAAAATTGCTTTAACTAGCCATTTATTCTAGTAGTGAGATAGAGGACAGGACTGAGGCCAGAGGACCATAGTATGGCCTTGCACCCCTATCTACCTTCCAGGGACTCTATCATATCTCAGCAAAGAGTAAAAAACGGAGACACAAGTATAGAGAATATGGCTGTCTGTTGCACAGTCTGTGGAGCTTACTCTGTTCAAGGACACTGAGTTGCTTGGGCAAAATAGTCCCTAAAACAACTGCTTTGCTTTCATGATGCAATTTTACACATCCATTGAGAATGGAGTTATTTTGTACTCACCTTTGTATAAATATATTCTGATTTAATCACCAGTTTGATTTGGATCTATATTGACTATAGAGGTGGAACACAGGTCAGGAGAGGATTTGGGTGTTGATGAGGTGTGGCTGTAATCTGGAGAATGAATATGCCCACTTCAAGTGTTAACAGTGTACATGGGGAAAGTATGACATTTTCTTCTGCTCCTTCTCTGAGAACTGAAAAGAAGCATGTGTGAGAGAAAAGAAAATGAGCTGGCCACAGAGTAGGGACTAGGAGAATGAAGAAGTGACATGTCAATAAAAGACAATGTCCACTGCTGTATCATTATGCCAGTAAACTACTATTTCAATCCCTTCTCACAGGCTACAATCCAAGCAAAACATTTTTTTCTGTATCTGTTAAAACCGGTAAGTATTCTGTGTTTTAAGATAGAGAATACATATAATTTCTGGATAACTTCTTTCTGAATGAATCTGCTTCACTTATACGAAGCATTGGTCTTTTTTTTTTTTTTTTTCATTTGTTTTGAAACACAACATTAATCCATTGTTTTATGGATATCCATTGTTTATGGTGGCTGGTTTCAAAGCAGACATTTCTGCTTTGAAATATCAATCATATTTAAAAAAATAAAATCAAGCATAAAAATGAAAATGGAATAACTAGAATGCAATGTCAGTGATCATTGAAAACAATTATTTTTCCACCACCTATTTGCAGTGAATTCTTTATTACTTTCTGAAGAGAAAAATTAATAACCTTGGACTGTATTTATATACATTTGAAAACTGCAACACAGAGAGCACCTTCAGAACAATTAGTTATGGGCTAATCTCTGTTATGAAGGAAGCTGTGAGAATTATATCTCTAATTTCTGAATTTCCCAAGCTGGGTATTCTGTCATCACACATCTTACATGTGTAGATGTCATTATCTTCTGAAGGGACCTGTATTCAGACTCCGCTTACCTCTAACACATGCTGGTGTTCATTATTGTTACTGCTTTTGCCTTTACATGAGTTTCTGGTAACAGTATTTGCTCAGAATAGAGAAGGTCTGTGCATTCATTAGGAAATCCCCTTAATGAGGCTGTTCCTTGCAAAATAGAGGACTCTTGTAAAGAAATATGCAAGCAAAAGATCTCATCTAGTAGCCAGATGCTCCTGGCCTAGTCACAACATCTCTTGAGTTCCTCAGTCTTGACAGTTTCATTCATCTTCAGTGAGAGCCACAACTGAACACCCCCTCTTGCTCCAAGAATCAAACAGTAGGAAAAACAGTGTCCTGGGAGGATAGCTCCCAGCCTAGCCAGAAGATGAACCTGATCTTCTTGTTATCTGCACAAATTATATGGGCTGTCATAGAAGTTTCCAAAATCACTCTACTGACAGTGTTTGGATATTGAAGAGGGCCCTTCAAGCTGTAGATCCCAATTGAGATAGAATCCCTTTTTCTATAATGTTAACCTCAGTGCATTGGGTTCAGTTTTCAAATACAATCTAGTGCCTAGCCTAGGCAGACAACTACTATATGTAAGCAGCTTCGCATTCAAAAGTCCTGTTTTTCTGGATTTGAGTCAGAATTCATTTATTTCTGTCAATGTGCTCAAACTATGTTACTGAAACACAGAGTTGGGTTGTTCTTTAAAGGACTGGAAATTTGTATTACTGTGAAGAGCTTTTAAGCACCTGAGTTCTTTATCAGATAGTGTTATCTGATGTGATTAGAGATTGCTAGGTCCAGGGCCTTTTTAAACTTAATTAATTGAAAAACACAAATTGTACTCTCAAATCTCAAAAATAAACAAGAATATCTCCAAACATACCTATATCTCCCACTGAAGATATTCTTCCAGAACTGGTACCTTCCAAGTGATTTCAGTAATATAATTTTCTTTTCAAGTGTCACTACGGGTAGTATGTCATAACTATTATGTTTAATTATTTAACCCGTTACGTAAATTCTGACAAACTTGTACTTCCAAGCTAACCAATAGATGGCAGTAGTAATTTGTGGTAGCAGTAGTAGTAGTAATTGCCCTTACTTTTATGAATAGACCCTACATAATTTTTCTTTAATTTTCATGTTTTGACAACATTTTTATAATAGATGTATATGTGTGTGAATTTCCAAGGAATTAAATGGCTAATTAAAGATTTTCAGATTTCAATAACAAGTGGGAATGGAAAAAAAATATTAAAAAATTGTATTTCTTTTAGACAGAATAACCAATTTCTCTACATCAGAGAATATATAAATTCTGTTCTGTACCTGCTCTTCCATACATCTCAGACACGCTTCATTTCTAGAGTAATAAACTGTAAGAATAACATAGTGCACTAGGTTCTATTTAAGACAATATGAAACAAACAGTATTTGCCTGTAAATAGTGATCCTGAATATTAAAAATTATGCTTCATGAAGTTCATATCCAATTTTGAAATTAAAAAATGCATACAAAAGTAAATCTTAAAAATATATGGAGCTTAAGAGAAAGTTTTTTAAAAAGACAATCTGTGAATCTAGTTTTATACCATTAGAGCACTACCATTTTCTATGTAGTGCTACTGAAATAGAATGAGTAGTAGGCCTGTATGTGGTACATTGGTGGGATTTGGGTTTATATGACAATAATGCTGCTAACCTTTGGCTTTCTCTTTACAAAGGAACATTTAATCATTTTCTGTGAGAGGGTGGATTTCTGTTGAAAAGGGCACCTTCTTCTATCTAATTAGATGCAGATTTGTCATGTTCTCTCTTCTTATTTTGTCTAGCAATTGCTACTGTCTGAAACTTCAGGATGCATAAAAACAGCAGCCTGTGAGACCACTGTGAATCTGTGAGTTACATTTCTACTACAAAAATTACTATTTACTGTTAAAGTCATTCTTCCTCTGTAGGANCAACCCTCACATTTTAATAATATTTCCCAAGGCTGATCTTCACAAATTATATAAAAAGGAAAAAGAATTTGTGGATAGGTGTCATTTAAATTAATTTAATTGTAGTTTTAATCTGCAAGCTGTGGGCTGCAACTGAGCTCTTAAGTTAATTGTTTGAAGTACCATTACTTTCAAACGTTAAGAACTTCAGAAATTCTCTTGCATTCAAACATCTTTCTTTCCAACATTTGTTTTACTGTTAAGTTCCTAGAGTTCTGATTTCCATCAATATTTTTTTATGACAGCTGTTGTTTGAGTTTACAATTAGGAACTACTACACTAGAAAATTTGGAAACCGTGGACAAGGGACGAATTTTAAGATTTTGATGCCAGAGTGTGTTTTGCATTTATTGTAGATTTGATATGTAGAATATGGAAGTAGACAATAGAATCCAAGACAGACAGTCAAGAGATGTTCAGAATTAAACAACTTCAGCTTGATGCATGTGTTTCAATTTTTTTGCTGAGTTCAATAATGAAATCTGCTTCTCTTAAGATATAATTACAAATTCAAGTTGCTCATGAAACTGACTGTAACACTGTGAGAATCAGACATCTCCATAACAGCAAGATTCCTATACCCAAAACAGAGAATGCAGATGATTTTCTTTTCCTGTTCGGAATGTTGTCCTATGCCATCAAGAAGAACAAGAAATACTTCAAAGCAAAATAGTGAAAGAGTTTATCAGATCAAAATTGTTCTTTTTTATATTGTTTAGATGACCACAAAGTGTTTTTTTGTACTAGTGCTAATGAGTTTATCAATATTACAGTATTTTCGAACATAAATATCATAAACTCATGAAATAGGCATCTGAAAGTCACACCATTTAAAGACCATAGATTTTTATTTTATAGTTACAATTATTTTCTGTCTGAAACAGTAAGAGGTATATAATTATATTATTAAAAAGTACAGCATAGAAGAAATATAACCACTTTCTTGTCATCAGAATCTTTACCCTGATAACTTTCTAGTTTTTGCTATGACTATTGACAAGCAAATCTCTGGAGGAGTACAGATTGTATTTTTGTCTTACGATGAAAAGGAAAGGGAAACTCATTTGAGCACCTGCCTGCTCTATTTGCCTTCCGCTGAGACAGAAGCACCAAATTCTGATGCAGAAAAACTCTGCAGTATTTTATTCTGTCTGCTCCATTACTTATCCTCCCTCAATACAGTACCTCCATCTGTAAAGTTGGGAGGACCTTGAAACTTCATTTTCTGACATCAAGAAAATGATGTATCACACCAACAGCAAAGGAAAGAATAGGAAGGTAAAATTAAATGAGTGGGAGGATCTGCTTTGCAAATTTGATGTGGAAGTAGAGTGATGAAACAGAAGTGAGGCAGCACTTGACAGCACATGATTGATTCAAAATTCAGATGGATAGAAGTAATCTCTGAGTAAGAAACAAATGTTTGCTTAAGAGACAGAATTATCTTAATTAAGCTTGGGAAAGCAGCAACATCAGACCAACATATTAGGTATGACTGGTGGACATTAAAAAAATCTAGAATACAATTCCTTGGAGGAAAGAATCTAACCTAACAACAATGATTAAACTCTTATTTGTTATTACTTGTAGCATTTTGAAAACCAAAAAATAGGAAATTTATATGCACTTTTTATTTGCCATAGCACTACTGGTAACAGTTACTTTATTAAAGAAGCAGTTCAATTGACTTGCTGGAGGGGAGGGATGCCATCCAGAGGGACATGGACAGGCTGGAGAGGTGGGCCCAGGCTAACCTCATGAAATTTAACAAGGCCAGCTAGAAGGTCCTGCACCTGGGTCGCTGCAATCCCAAGCACAAATACAGGCTGGGTGGTGAGTGGTTGGAGAGCAGCCCTGAGGAAAAGGACCTGGGGCTCTGGGTAGATGAAAAGCTCAACATAAGCCAACAGTATGTACATGCGGCTCAGCCAGCCAACCGTGTCCTGGGCTGCATTAAGAGAAGTATTACCAGCAGGGCAAGGGAGGTGATTCTCCCCCTTTACTCTGCTCTCATCAGATGCCACCTGGAGTACTGTGTGCAGTTCTGGAGCCCCCAGCACAAGAAGGACATGGAACTGTTGGAGAGAGTCCAGAGGAGGGCCACAAATATGGTCAGAGGGCTGGAGCACCTCTGCTATGAGGACAGGCTGAGAGAGTTGGGGATTTTCAGCCTGGAGAAGAGAAGGCTTCGAGGAGACCTTATAGCAGCCTTCCAGTATCTGAGAGGGGCCTACAGGAGGGCTGGGGAGGGGCTGTTCACAAGGTCTTGTAATGACAGGATGAGGGGGAATGGGTTCAAATTGGTGGAGGGGAGATTTGAATGGGATGTTAGGAAGAAATTCTTCACAGTGAGGGTGGTGAGGCACTGGAACAGGTTGCCCAGGGAGGTTGTGTCTGCTCCCTCCCTGGATGTGTTCAAGGCCAGGCTGGATGAGGTCTTGAGCGACCTGATCTAGTGGGAGGTGTCCCTGCCTATGGTGGGGGTTTGGAACTGGATGATCTTTGAGGTCTCTTCCAACCTAAACCATTCTATGATTCTATGATTCTATGAATTCTACATATGAAAGTCCTTTAATTTAATAATCTAACATACAGTTTACGATTTAGTAATTACATAATTAAGCAGATGTTATTTATAAAAGATACATGATGGGGAAAATGGTATTTATTCTTCTTGCTTATTTTAAGCTGTTGCAATCAAATATATGATCTAAATTTTCAGGAAAACTGAAAATAAAATCAATGTAAAGCTACAGTACTAACTCCCTGAACCACTTCAGATGTCTCTGGTTTATCATACCAAAATTATATTTGTGGAGTGCATGAATCCACAAAAATGATGAAGAGACAAATGACGTGTATATTATACCATTCTCTTTATGGAAATAAAGTGATAACAAATGGAATGTGCAGCAACAATAAAAAAGAAACAACAGTCTTTACAATTTTATTAATATAAATTTTTTCATCCATCATTAATTTCACTAAGGCACAGTAGAAACATTGCTCAGATAATATTTATGGTATGAAACAATTAGTTTTATTTAGACTAAACAGCTTATTTTAAAAGTTTTTTAATGTGAAAATGTATAAATTTGTGTGGGGAGTTGTTTGTTCATTTTTCAGTTAACTTTTTTTTTGTTTGTTTTGGTGTTGTTTGTTGGTTTGG
>VWZI01000536.1:16585-35020 GCA_013396835.1 Psilopogon haemacephalus
GGATGAGGTCTTGAGCGACCTGATCTAGTGGGAGGTGTCCCTGCCTATGGTGGGGGTTTGGAACTGGATGATCTTTGAGGTCTCTTCCAACCTAGACAATTCTATGATTCTATGATTCTATGATTTGTACAGATTTGCAATATATTGTAAATATCTGCTTGTATATTGTGCAAAGCTGTAATATAAATCTTCATTCCTTAACTTCCACCCATCTGAGTCTAGCCTGGGCAATTTCAAAGGGTGGGGGTGGGGGGAACTCCCAAACCACCACATCTTCCATGGGGAAATATTAAATATGAAATAAGTTCATAGAAAAGGAAATTTTCACTTTACTCTGGTGTATTTGATTCTGTTTTCATTAAGTGACCAAGCATTTAGGCTGAAGTTCAGAAAAGAATATGAGTAAATTATTCATTAACTGACCTCATAGATTAATTACCTAAAGGAAATATTTAAGTTAAAGTTATTACTTACAGAAACTTCTGAAGATTTAATAGCAGTTTGAGAAGTGGTTGCAAGCTAAACAACTATTCATTATTTGTGGAGATCAGTTCCATGTAGTTTCTTCTCTCCAGTCATTTTCATGAATTCTTTTTCTTATGAAGTCTCATCACATTACTTTTAAGGCTCTGACTCTTAGAAAAGTAGAAGAAAAATAAATCCACCCGTCATTGAAACTCTTTTACAAAGTAGTGCTGGTTTGAGGTTAATTGGACTATTTTTAGTAAGATAAATTAGATTATACACTGAGAAAGAAAAACAATGATGATGTCCACCTTGTTCATAGCTTTGCTGACAGATACAAAAGTAAGAACACATACATAAGACACAGCTGCTCAGGTCACTCTGGCTGCTGATCTCTCTCTTCTTGGCTTCTAGCTGGATCTGTGTAACCCAACTAATCAATTTCTTCTTCTACCCACGCTGGTTGATCTTCCCCTATGTGTCTTACCTGGAACATATGGCAGATTTTGGGATAATGTTGGGTGGTGGGGTGAAAGTGGAAGTGTGGTTGGGAACTCCTAGGGACTCTGATCTCTGGGAGGGGCATTGTGTTTCTGTATTACCTTTTTACTGTATATACCAGTAAATATATGTAGTATATTGTAAATATCTGCTTGTATATTGTGCTCAGCTGTAAATATAAAGTTTCATTCATTAACTTCCAGCTGGCTGAGTATAATCTGAGTGATTGTAAAAATGTGGGGAGATGGATAACTCCTGAATAACCACATAAATGAATCTCTTCCTTCTAAGCATCAGATAAAGGAATAAAAAAATCAGGACAAAATAAAACATCAGTTGTTTACTTACTAGAGGATATGTTGCAATAATATTTAAAAAGGCATTTGCAAAAATATGTAGTTCAGAAAAAAAAAAATTCCTGAATTTGGAAAGCAATCTGGCATGCATGATAAATGGTAATATTTTAAATCTTCAAATAATTTTTTTTTAATCTATTAAAAAAAAAAACCACACAAAAATTGTGTTCATTCAGCATACACATATATCCTGTGCCCAGTTTGGCTTGTTATATATCAAACAAAAATTCTGGACACTAGAGTACTTAGCAAATTATAGCTAATTCTTGAACAGTAGACAGCTGGAGCCAATATCTTTCATATCCTTTGCCCTGACATACACTGAGCAATAATTAGAAAGCACATGAGGAAGAGCGAATCACATCTAAATACTATATGGATATAGTAGGGACAATGGCATGGATAGAGGAATCAAATGCACCCTCAGCAAGTTTGCAGATGCCACTAAGCTATGTGGCACAGTCAACATCTTTGTGGGCTACATTGACAAAGGCATTGAGAGCACTCTCAGCAAGTTTGCAGATGATACCAAGCTGTGTGGTACAGCAGACATGCTGGAGGGGAGGGATGCCATCCAGAGGGACCTGGACAGGCTGGAGAGGTGGACCCAGGCCAAACTCATGAAATTCAACAAGGTCAAGTGTAAGGTCTTGCATCTGGGTTGAGGCAATCCCAAGCACAAATACAGGCTGGGTAGTGAATGGCTGTAGAACAGCCCTGAGGAAAAGGACCTGAATGTCTGGGTTGATGAAAAGCTCAACATGAGACAACAATGTGCACATGTGGTCCAGACAGCCAACTGTGTCCTGGGCTGAATCAAGAGAATTGTGGCCAGCATGGCAAGGGATGTAATTCTCCCCCTTTACTCTGCTCTTGTCAGACCCCACCTGGAGTACTGTGTGCATTTCTGGAGCCCCTACCACAAGAAGGACTTCGAACTGTTGGAGCAAGTGCAGAGGAGGGCCACGAAGATGATCAGAGGGCTGGATCACCTCTGCTATGAGGACAGGCTATGAGAGTTGAGGCTTTTCAGCCTGGAGAAAACAAGTCTTTGAGGAGGCCTTATACTAGCCTTCCAATACCTGGAAGGGGCCTACAGGAGGGCTGGGGAGGGACTATTCACAAGGTCTTGTAATGACAGGACAAGGAGTAACGGGTTTAAACTGGCAGAGGGGAGGTTTAAATAGGATGTTAGGAGGAAGTTCTTTACAGTGGGGGTGGTGAGACACTGGAATGTGTTGCCCAGGGAGGTTGTGGCTGCTCCCTCCCTGGAGGCATTCAAGGCCAGGTTGGATGAGGCCTTGAGCGACCCGTTCTAGTGGGAGGTGTCCCTGCCTATGGCAGGGGGGTTGGAACTGGATGATCTTTGAGGTCCTTACCAACCTAAACCATTCTAATTCTATGAGTATATGAATTAAAGCTGTGAAACACTTTTAAGAATGAACCATTAATGAGCCATACGTAAAATATAGGAAACCAAATCTCACCTACATACTAAATCACCCATCAAAATTGACATTAATATGCTAACAAAATGGCCCTCTGTCAAAGAAGCAAATATAATGATATCTGTTAGGTCACGTAAAACTCATATCCCTCAAGGAAGTTTTTCTTAAACTCTGAAAAGTCAAACATCTTGTTCACAGATCTGAGCACACTCAGTTGCTTTCTGTTTTCAAAGACACCTCTTTCTCAAATGCCCTGTCTCTGCCCTTCTTCACTAATCCTGTATACCAGAAAATTATATCTTAAAGCATTTTGGAGGTTATGAACTTGTACAAACTCCACTGGTAGTCCCATGAAAAGGAGTTTTACCTGATTGTGCATGAGACAAGAATATGCGCAAACTATGGGAAGATGTAGATACAAACTTATAATGAAATGTAAAGTACTGAAGTCTATATTTCACCTCAAAACCAAAAAATAAAAGGCTTTGGTTGATCTTTATTCCTTCCCACAGTCAAAGCTTGATACTGGGGTTTAGAAGGAGGAAGGAAGATGTTAAGATGGATTTTCTGTTCCCTCATAGGCCTACCTTCTCCTTCTGCCCCATTAGGAGACAAAGAGTTTTCACAGAGATTTGTTTAAAACTCCATTTAATCCATTTGTCTTCTAATGATTGATGCCAAAGTGTAATGAGCCTGAATGTATGTTCACTTCCTTGTTTTTCTCTAGCGATGGTAAGTTCATTACTCCATAAAAAAAAAAATCTTGGTATCCTTTCCCCTTTCCTTGAAGAGGAAAGGATCATTCATTTCCCTTCTTCTTTTCCCTGCTTAGCCTTGCTTTTTGCCTTTTCTCAGGAAATTTCAGTGCATCATGATGAAAATATTTTTTCTTATCTAAAGATTTCACCCAAGATTCAGTTTTCCCAAAAATTAGCTTGCTGGCCAAAATCTAATCTAACTGGAACAGGAAAAGAAATTTTATTTAAGTCTCTCCATCATGATATGAGATCTTCATTCATACTTGTGATTTTTATTACAGACTGAGAAATAGGTATCCCACTGTGTGGGATCCTCTGAAGAGTAGACATGATACACATCCAATTGGAAGCCTGTGGCCAGTAGTGTTCTGCAGGGATCAGTACTTGGTCCCATTTTGTTCAGTATCTTCATCCATGACCTACCAAACAACTGCATTAATCCAGTTATTCTGATTTACAGTAGTATAAATAAGAGCAGAATTTGTACCACCAACATCTTCAAGGAGTTCAAAATAAAATATACAAATACATAACACAAACAAAAATAACATCAACAAATTCAAGAAAAGAATATTTGAATTATGTATTAAATATAGTGTTTTTCCTTCTTAACTCCACAGAACTTCATGACTTACATTGAGTTTTCTATTTTCAATTATCTGACAATTTTAAAGACCAGAATTCTTTAGTCTCTGAAGCATTGTTAAACACTGAAAACATATAGTTATTTAATTCATTGGCACCTTTCCCTCAATCAACCTTAGAAAGAAATACTGTATGTTCAAGTAAATCATTTATCATATGCATTAGAAAGTGTTAACATATTCAGATAAAGATGTCATTTAACAATATGTATGTACAGAGTCAACTACCCAGAGAGAGGAGACCTTTAGTCCTTTTAAGCAAAAAGGTACACATATTTGGAGGGGAAAGGGAGACATCCCCAGAATTTCTCATGTGGTTCATCAGCTACATAAAAAATATCACAGTTTTAACAATTACAACAACAGTGCAAAATAATTGCCAAAGGCATCACAGTCACTGCGCAAAAACAGAATCTTAAAGCAGACTGCAAAACAAACCTGAAAGTTATATTTTGGCTGGAGATTAAACACATAACTTAATCAAAACTGTCAATAAAATCATCATTCCTTTTGTCTTCATAATGATCTGATTCTGTTTATGAAATTATTTATTGCAAATAAATCACAACAAATAGGGAGTAGTCACTGGAAATCAAGGAGGCAGGGTGAATCTCCTTTTCAAAATAGATGAGTAAACTGATTTAGATTCAACAATACATCAATTCCAAATTGTCAAGCACAAAAATCTGCAATGTCTGCAGTGGGTAATAACTCGATTTGCCTTGTATTTAAATATTTCTGGAAATGCAGTGCTTCAAAATCTCCTTTAAATCATTTCCCTCACTTATAATCTTGACCATAATTCGTTGCATAAATCTTCTTCCTTCTCCCCCTGTTACTCCCCCCACATATAGAATTAAAGAATTCTATTTAGAAAAATAGACAAGACACAAGACAAAACAACAAAGCATGAATAAGTGAAGCCCTAAGGCCATTCCAACTTCCACTAGTCTTTTAGGTAGAGTTTCAAAAAACCGCCAAGGCTATTGACATGAAAATCATATTAAAAGTCATTGATGTTTGAGTACCTTTATGTTTCTTTGAAAACACCTCTCAATTTTTACTTTTGTATCAAGAAGCAATAGAATTAAAGAAATGTACATTTCTGTGATCATACCTTTTGTTTGAACAGAGTGCTACTCCTGTCCTCTGAGTGTAAACTCCCAGCAACAATCCTCTTCTTCATTTTAGTAAAAATAAAAACTGAGTCATATAAGTTACCACAGCCTGCAGGAAAAGAAAGCTTTTATAATCCCATGTAATACATTGACATGCAAAAGAGATTCCTACATTTTGCATAGAATGAACTTTCTTATGTACATTTTTAAAAAATACTTGTCACAAGAAACTGGTTGTTTTTTTTTTAATCCCTGTGTTTTTTTATTAATGCTTTCTATTTTCACGTTCCTTTTCTCCTTTTTTCTTAGCAGTTAGCTCTTTAATATCATTGCTCAGAGCTATACTAAGTAACAGCAACAAGAGAGCCAATATCCTTCTCCAGACATGGTATACATGTCAGTTTAATGGTGCAAGTTCACACTAATTCCCTTGGCTGGGCTTTTATCTTCCTTTAGGGGGTAACAATTCCAGAGGCTTAACTCTGTGTGGGCTGCTGAAGGCTGAATCACACTCCTGGTGCCTTTGGCAGTGCTTTCTTCACTCACAGGCAACCCTCTGGAATTAAACCACAGCCTTACTTGACAAAAGCAACATGCTACTAAAAACAGCTGTTGATTTGAAGGAAATAGCTAGATATGGATGGTAGCTTCTCTGTTTATTTTCTATATGTGAATGTTTGTAAGCTAGAAGTAAAGCAGTAAGGCTTGAACACAACATCAATAGATTTCTGCTAGCAGCTTTGTCCTCTCTACACATTTGTCTTTATTGACTTATACCGTTCTAACCTGCAGTTAAGCTATGTTCAATTGCCCATCCATTGAGCTAGTCCCACCATAGAAGAGTGAGACAAAATGTTTCCAGTATCCTCAGAAAACATGTCATGGTGGATTGTAAGAAAGTACTTGGGAATTAAATTACTGTCCTTTATGAAAATACTCCACTTAGTAAGAATGACTTAATTACCGATCTTAGGGATCTTCTGACCGCTTGATCCAGATAGGCCTTCCAGACTTCTTCTGACCATATACCTTTCCAGATTTACTGCAGCTCTGCTGTAAAACTTGAGTATTCATCAGATGATGTCAGGCACTGTGAACTGATTCTTCATACACAATCTCTCCATATTCCTGAACACAGGATGGTATACCTGGATAACCAAGTGTTCACTTCAGATGAAACATCACCAGTAAGACCAAATACATCTTAGAGATATTGTGAATATGTTATTCAGAACTTTGGTAAATCAACATAGCTCCCTTGCACCAGTTTACTTGACTAGCAATTTTAATCTCCTATTTGTGTTCTGAACTGCAAGATTTTTATTAAATACGTCAGTGGAAAACTATTCTCTGTTTTACTGGAACAAGTCATATATAGGTCGTGGAAATCATTGTGCAGAGAGGAAATCAATGGTGCTAATGACATAGAGACCTGAGTATAATGAATTTTCACAAAAATAGAAGCACTACAGTCTCTCTCTTTTTATTTATTTTTTTCTCTTTAAAATAATACTGCACAGCTTCATGGAAAATAGGGGGGAAAATTCAAGACGTTATTTCTTTGTTCATAAGATATTTACTTTTATCAAAAATAGAAATGCATAAAAGAAGAAAATAGTTGTGAAGAAAACAGTTTCTTTATTCCTTTTTTACATATCATACAAAACTTTGCTTATCTGTTTATCAGTCAGTCGTGCTGCAGAGGTTTTCCTGGTTTTGTTTAGTGCCTTTTTATTTAACTTTATATTTCTTTTAACATGCACTTCTGTTTTTATTTAAATAGGCAATGTAAACATTCTGCATCAACCTCCAGCAAATAATGTCTTAGAAAGTACAGTACAAGTGTTGCTTAAAACTCCTTATATGCCTGGGTACCAGGATTCTGTAAAGAACTTGGTTATTTCTTGTGCTCAACTGGGACTGAAGTCAGTGGCTATAACTGTCAGCTTCAATGAGATTTTTTCACAGCTTCTAATCACAGCTAATGCATATGTTTCAGTCAAAGATCATTTATCACATTCAATGCACAACAAATTGCAAGGAGTACTCATGACTGAAATTCTACAGTGTGCATTACATAGGACCTTAGATCAGATGACTTCAGTCCCCTTTTGGCCCTAAAATCTGTAGATTAGAAAGAATAGTTTCACAAAGTACTGAAAATAAATCTCCCCATTTTTCATCCATTTTCTGATGTGAAAAATGTCCCCAAAATAGTGAATAGTTGAGATAAAATTAATATAATATTGTACCCTAAGTATTTAAACTATATTTTGAAAGTGTGAAACTTGTATATTGGTCATAAGTCTCAAGGGTTTGGTAGTGGGGAGGAGAAGAAAAGAGGGAATAGGGCTGCAGGGGTGGCCTCTCTGAGAGGAGGTCAGTATTTGCCCTGTGCTAGACACAGTTTGGTTCAGCCAACTCCACAATAAACCCACTACAGAAGAGAGCTGAGGCTTTTAGTAAAATTTCTTTAAGAAAGGGTAGAAAACCCTGTGTAGAGAGAGGAGAGTACAAAAGGCTGACAAAAAGGAAATATCATGGGCAGAGAAGAAGGTGCTCTGTGGTAGAGTAGATACCTACTGTGGCCTGGAAAACACTTGTATTGGAGCAGCTGCATGTCTCTGAAGGAATTGTGGTCCATAGAGAGCCCATATTGAAGCAGAGGGTAAGTCTGAGCAGGAAGGAGTAGCAGAGAGAAACTGCTATGTACTAATGGTAACACACACCCCTCCTAATATGCATACCCTCTTCACTTCTCAAAGTGGTGAGACCAGTGTGGAGGCAAGGACCTGGAAAGAGTAAGAAGAAAGGTGTTAATTTATATTATCTTCCTTCACTATCCAAATTGACACTAAATCAAATTAATTTTCCCCACACTGAGTCTGTTTTGCCTTTGGCATTAAATTGAAAGCAAACTGTCTTTATCTTGACCCACAAGCTTTCACATCCTCTTTTCTCCCCACATCTTGCTGAAGAGGGGAGAGTGAGTGGTTAGCAAAGGCTGGTTGACCACACCTACGCACATTTAAAATCTGAAAAAAAAGAAAAAAATTAGCTTTCAGCAATTAGCATATCAGAGGATTGAATCCATATCATTAAACATTAAGGGTATTGAAGAACAGTTGCTAAGTGGTATTAATGAGTTTGATGAGAGTATAAAATGGACTTTCAATTATCCTCCTGGATGCCGACTAACACTTGTAGATTATTGCACTATACAAGGACTATATGGAGGGAGAACTACATTAAAGTAGCAAAAGGACAGAATTAAATAATACAAAGTGAAAGTTCATCTGGAAAAACAAGATCAAGAAACACTCTCTGGACTTAGTCTGCCCAGACCTTTGTTAAGAGAGAATGGCTATTCTTTCTGCTGGTCCAACTTGCAGTTTAGGAATTTTCAGTCTTAGTGTAATTATGGTAGTATTAAAAGTTTCAGATTCTGTGTTACACAGAAATCTGGATGGTCTTCAATGTCACTGAAACAAAATAGATAATCATTTACAAGATCACTTATCACAGATCTGTACAAACCACTGTGCAAGACTGGTTGCTTATTTTGTCTCGATGTTGCTGGAACATGAAACCACCAACCAACACATCACCACCATGGCAACTGAGCATCAATCAAAGCACAAGACTGGAGGCTTCATGGTTTGGTTTACACTTGAATGTGGAGCTGATTCTGAGAAATCCTACTTAACCCCTCTGTCTGTTCTCAAATCCCCTGCCTGGGACCCAGAGGGACTTGGGGACTCCTGAAGACCAGTGGAGAACTTCCAGTGGTGGTACTGGGTATGCTCACCTGGGTGGTGAGTGTGCTTAAGCAAAACATCTCTCTGAATATGATATATAGTTCTCAGAAGAAGATGAATGTATAATCAAGTGAGCAGACAAATGAGGAGAGACTAACAAATTAAGATGGAATGTTCCCCTACTAAGCTGGAAGATGAATTGATGTTTGAGATGCTGAAGGTTCATGGTGGTGGTAGCTATTGAAACTGACCTTTTCTTCGTTTCTTTCTCTCTATCTCCTTTGCATTTGTGACTTTGTTGGTGGGCAAATCAAGTTATTTGGCTCTGACTTAATTTTGAATCCTAATTCTATTCCCAAGAATACAAGTAGGACCATTGTACCAGTCTCTGACCAGCATGCAACAATTGTGAATTAATGTAGCTGTTATAAGGACTTTTTAAAAACTTAGTTCTGTTTCCCCAAGTTCGATTTTCAGCCTTCTGAGAATGACGATGGAAATGCTTTTATTTAGTGTTCATTATGTAACAGTGACACCACACTGTCACCAAGCACTTCGTTATAATAAATATACAAATCCTTTCAATTTTTTTTTTGTCTGCCTTGCATTTTTATTGCTGCTCATTGTTATAATGGCAATCTGGATTTAACCTTTCTGGATTTAATCTGTTTTTATTAAGAAAACCTTAATTTAGAATTTATATATGAAAGTACCATGATTTTGATATTTTTGTTTGTTTTGTTTTTCCTTCTTTTAATCTTTGCTTATTTGTATATGACATTGCTTTCCAAAACTATACGAATACAGCTTTATGAGATGCCACAAAGACACATTGAAGACTTTAGTTTTAATAGGCTTTTCAAATAAAATAATTTTAAATTGTGCTGTATGTCTTACCCTGGAGTTAAAACTAGGCTTGAGAAAGTGAACTGAATGTATGCTTCAGAGTCCAAAAGCAATGCAAAAAAACCCCGACATCTAAGCTACATCTAAATGAGTAAGAGATTTAATATTACCTTTCAGTAATAATGTACCAAAATGCCTTTTTTTCAAATGTTAATGACTTACAAATATTTTCAAAACATACTGGATTGTGCAGTACCTTTTTTTTTTTTCCCCAGCTGTTGTAAAGTTCAGTAGGAAGACAGTAACAGTTCTGAAAGAAATGAAATATTTTCTAGCCTCTATATTTTGAAGCTCTGATAGTCTTCTTACCATCTTGTTTTAAAGAATTATTTCTCTCTATAACAAGGTGAAAAGACTCAGGGACACAGTACTTTCCTAGTCATAAAAAGACTCAGGGACACTGTTGTGTCCTAGCTGTAACCACTAAATCAGAATACGTTACAGTGTCATTCTCAGCAGTCTGCAGACAGAACTGAGAAGGACAGAAATTAACTTTATATTTAGTCCTAGTGTTCTGAACTATTAAACTCATGGACAAGTTCTCTTATTTTCTTTCTGAGATGTCTCTTTATCTGTAGTTGAGGCATAAGTTTATTGTTATCCTTTTTATTGCTTCCTTTGTCCTCATTTCAAATAAGATATCATTGTGAAAAAATAAAGGATGGAGAGGAAAAAAAAGAAAAATCACATTATTTCAGGACAGAATATATTTTGCACATCCACCTACAGTGTCCACTGAACACCAAAGCTTGTCCAAATGAAATTAAGTGAATTATCAGCCGATATTTGTCCAGCATACTCAAGATAAAGAGACTCAGTGTAGCTGTAAGATATATCGATATAGATATAGATAGCGATATTGACATTGATATTTACATCAATATAGATTATATAGATAGGTAGGGAGGTAGATAGACAGATAGATAGCTAGTTAGCTATAGACAAATTACATGGATTATATTGACATAGATAGATGTATCATCTGACAACTGTGCCAAATCTTATTCTGTTTTACCTACTAAAGCATATCAGACCAGAGCACTTTTGCATGCATTGATAAACCAAAAAAATACTTTGCACTACACAATTTTACAATAAAATAAAATAAGAAAATTCTGACTTTAAGAACATAATTTAAAGCATACGCTAACATATTCAGTAAGTTGTTCTGGCAAATGCCTGAGACAGAGAGCGCAGATTCAAAAACTTACCTTTCTTCTACATCAGGCTTTTCTTGGCTCTTAATAAAATTGTCATGACCATATTCCAAAATACATGCTTCCCAAGGCTCTTTGCCATAAGGACTTTTGAGTTTACATGGACAGAAAACATCCAGAAAGTTCTCACAGCTCTTAATTGAGGGCTGTTAAGCATTGTCTCTAGGAAATTTGTTTGTTTGTCTTAATGTTGAAATAAAATAACATTATCATAAGCTTATGGCTAAAAGTAGTAGGGAGAAACTGTGTGTGCTGTGTATTGACATGGGAAAATGACATGGCATGAAAGTTAATGAAATTATATTTGTTTACCACTGCTTTTCAGGAGACATTTTTGCTTTATTTATTCTGGCTTCTAAATAAGTAAGAAGGCTGGGGTACAAACAAGCTTATCACAGATGGCAGCAGAAAGTGTCTGTTTTCAGAAATATAATTTCAATCATATTACAAAGGCATGTTTTTGCATATATTTTAGGCCTTTGAATTGTAACGTAATTATAGACTTTAATGATAATTTGTACCTTTTCATGACGTTGATTGTGGCTTTGCAGTTTCCTTGATTCTTTTGGACAAATTTCATCTTTCAGAGTAACTCTGAACTCTCTATAAAAAGATAGGAGACAATAACTATCAAACATTAAAATTATTGCTTTAATGAAATAAACATTCAGTAAAAATAATTGTCTGACATGAAACTGTCACCTAGACTTGCAAAATGCTTGTTCAGTTGCTGAGATGGCAGATAATAAGGATGGATCAAAGAAATACTGTGAACACAAACAATCACAACAAAGCAGATTGTGGGCTCAAAGTGCTGAACCAGATGAAAATTGTAGTTTACTTTTTAGAACTACCCGACTAGATTATTGAACTAATAGCTGTAAGACCAGAAAAATAATAAAATATTTTTTGTTAAGCACTCAAGATCTCAAAGCAGCTGTAGTAGTATATTAAATCACATATGAAATCCATTATGATATCGCTCCATGAACTGCAGTAACATAGATACCAATCATTGATGTAATTTTTCATGAACATAAACACCTTGCACACTCTATGAAGCAGGTCAGTGACTACACAGCCAAAAGTTTTAGTGTGACTTTACTTATTTCAGCATGGACTTTGAATAAACACAGTAACACCTAATTGCAATAGGTGGAAGCACACAGTGAATTATTTCTCCTCCCTTAACTTTCCTTTCCAAAAGCTGAGCTTCAAACATTGCTGCAGCTCTTTTTTTTTTTTTTTTCCTCCATCTTACTTATTATTCCCTCTGTCTTAAGATTTTTCAGACATTCACACTGCTTACTGACACTAATCCACAGCAGGCAGTTTAATCAGTTTGTCAGATTTCAGTGGCTAGCCTAAAGACATCTACTAGCCTGTTTCCTCTTGAGTTGAAAGCAAGTGTTTCTGGGGAATATTGTCTTTATCACCAGGTGGCTATGCTAGAAATATCTCAACAAAGAAAAAGCAAGGTTTTGTGCTGTGGCCTACACATGGATGACTTAATTTTCTTCACTTTTGAGTGTGTTTATCTAGAACTTTGGGTGCTGTTTACAAAACACATGTGATATAAATACATCAAATTAAATACAAATGCATCAAATTAAAACTCATCTATTTCAATACTTTATCTAATTAACTTTTTTGTTTTCTATATTTGTCTGTCATTTTTAGATTGAATTACTTAAAATTATGATACTACTTGCCCTTACTAATTGGAAAATTTGAGTGAGAAATTAGACTATTGGCTGAGAAAGGAAAACACATTATGTCACTTCACCCAGACCTTTACTGAGAAAGAAAAAAAGTTGTTTTAAAAAGTTATAACCAATATATAGATGGGGCAGACAGCTTCAGACGCTCTGGCTGTAGCTGCTCTTTGCATGGTCTCCTTTGTCTCTGCTTTGGTAGCTAATTCTCAGTAATACTACTAACTTCTTTCTACTGCTAACCCCCCTGGCTGATCTACCTTTGCTTATCTGCAGCATCAACAGGAGGTGAGATAAGATTGGGGAAGGGGGGAAAGGTGGTAGGGGTGGTTGGTTCCCCTCTTGGGGAATTTTGGTCTCTGGGAGGGGTGTGGTGTTTCTGTATTACCTTTTCATTGTATATAACTGTAAATATCTGTTATACCTTCTAAATATCTGCTTGTATATTGTGCATTGCTGTAAATATAAAGCTTCACTTATCAACTTCCAGTGTTTTTGAGTCCTAGCCAGGGTTTATTTCAAAAGGCCGGGGGAGGGGGGAAGGGTGGAGGGGAGAGTTGCAGGTAAGTGCTTAAACCACCACACTCAGAAACAGAGGTCATGATTTTCTGGAATCTGCAACCATTAATTTGGGAAACTAGTAAGAATGTTATTGGATACTAGTAAGTCAAGAACTGTTAGGTCATATAAAACAGCTACTTTTTTGAAACATAATAAAAACTGAAATCAATCTCTATGCTCACATAACTACCATTTTGTAGAGAATTCCAATATGTTTGCACTGAATAAGATTTGGGATTGTGTTTTAAAAAAAAATAGTGTCAGAGAAAACTTTAAATTTGCTGAATGATTTCTCAGAAATCCATGTGCCCACTTGGTCTCATGTGCTTCCTTTCAGTCTTCACACTTAAATATGTTCAACAGCATTGTACCATATGAATGTCTTCTTCCTTCTGTGTCTGTTTCTGAGTTCAAAAGGTTTTTTTAAAATCTGCTTAGTTTTTTTATATAGGGTATCCAAAAGCCTTTATGAAAACCCTGCCCTGGGTAATGCAATCCTATGAGCTGCAAAATCATGCTGATTTTATTATGACTTAAAATGGAGGGCAAGAGCAGGCCACAGTGGAATATTATTACATTGATCCATGTTAAGTCATATCTTTATTACAGATTTCTGACTATGTGCAAGGATTTCTTGTTTTCAAGACTGATGAATACAGCCAAAATCAATTCCCACCCATGTAATATAGGAAGATTAATTAAAAGTGGTTATTGTTGAAGTAATTTTCATGTTGTAATACTTACCCAATTGTGTACAAGTTTTGAGATTGTGTCTGTGTGCTAGTCTAATCATTGAACTATGACTTGAATATTTATTTATTTGAATTTTTTAAAATTTTCATTGGAATACTGACACTAATGACACAGTGAGTTGTGGGTATTTAGCATTTCTGAAAACAAGGTCAAGCATTTTCATATCTTAACTGTGGAATGAAATGTCTCATGGTGACTGATAATTGACTCTTATGAAAATTTATTTATCTTTCAAATTTCCTGCTTGATTTTTTTAAAGCACAAAACTCTTAAGATGGAAAAAAAACCCCAAACCAAGAAAACACAAAACAAACCAAAAAAAAACCCCCACAACCTTGGAAGCTCAGTAAAGGAAATGTGAAGTTTGACATTTGCATACAACTTTGCTGAGAGGTTGCTAATACCTTCTTTTCTTCCTTGACATTGCAGATGGTAGACCTAACTTTTAAAATATTTTCCAGCAATGCCCTAACTTTGTTACATGTTAAAGCAGATCACCAGTGGTCTGAAATTTGAGGCTTGCACATTCTGGATGCATATGAGAAATCATTATGTTAGAAAAATGCCTGGTAGTATGCTAATTAAAATAAGTAGAAAAAAATGTTTGGCCTCTCTGGGCTAGGTCTTTTAACAATTTGCCACCAATCCGTTAAGTTGAGAAACACCTTTTTCTTTACTTTGCCCTTAGAGCAGAAAGTTTATTGAGCTCATGAGTAAATCCATATTCATTCAGACCAAGGAAATGGGGAATGAGTGCTTCATCTGTGATCTCATTGATTGAGAATGGAAGAGCCAGCTGGGTTAGCAAAGTAATTGATTGGAACACTGCAAGTGTACGTTTTGTCATGTAGGTCAGTGGAATAGAAGTGTAATCATTCATTTTGTTTGCTTAGGCATAATACACCCTCTAAGTGGCATCTAGTTGTGGAAAGGTTTTTTAGCACTCAAAACCATTTATAGAGTCTATTTTTGTCCAAGACAATAATAGCTCAAATCACCAGCCTGCTCAGACCACTTTTATTAATTAATACTGCTGGTATTGCTGTTGGGTGTTTTGTCTTCTCATGCTCATTTGTATTAAATGTAGTCCCTTTGATATCTAAGTCTTTTTGAGTGTGGACTTTTACATTCAGCATATGCACTGTATCGTTGCTACTCAGCATCCTCTAAAGAAAACAGAAACAGGAAATAGAGTGCATCAAGTAAAAAGCTCTGTTGCTAGTTACTGTATTAAGATAAGGTTCGATATACCATGGATTGAAAACTCTCACTCTAGGTTTTTGAAAGCAGCTTGGTAACTCTCAACTAAAAAAACATTATTTGAATTACAGAAAGATATGCAACATAACCTAAGCTCTACTCCAATATTTGTTTGATGTTATACATCAACAATATGTTAAAGTTTTTTTAAACTTCTTCAATGCAGTGTTTTTACATGGGTCACTTCAATACAAAGGAGACATTGATCTGAAATGTACCTTTACAGTATTTTATACAAGGAGCTGTTTAGTAAAACGCAGATGGTATAAGTTCAATTGACTGTTTCCTTTTGCAAGTTTGCCCCAGATTTGAGCTGTGTATATCTATAGTTAAATGACCAGCAGTCATAAGCTGATGAATATCAGTTTCATTCAATATGATCTTAACTTAGGCTGTCCAATTTATAATGTTAAACAAAGACATATCTGTACTGTAAGTTAAAGAGAAATATCAAGAAATAAAATCACAATGTTAAAGTGAGTGGATGGGTAAGTTATTGCATACAATCGTCATTACAGAGTGGAGTATGATCCTGCTATCTAAATGACTGAAGAGGCTTTGTTTTTCTGCACATTTTCCCCTGTTTTGTTTTCCGATTGAAAATCCCACTTGAAAGGCTAACCATTTCAAACTGAGGTCAGATACTTGCTCTCCAGGCATATGGAGCTCATAAGCAATTCAAATACAGACTCTCTTCTAGACCTACATTCTTGGGTCTAGAAGTAAACAAGATTACAGATGATAGGCTTTAGTAGTTCTTCTGAAATTGAGCCAAAAAACAGCCCCAGAGTCTCAGAATCCCTGCAGAAACACCATCTCCAGTCTACTCTGTAATATAACATCTTGTCTCTCCAACACACACACACACAGATATATATTTTTGTACACATATACATGTCATGGTAGACCTGAAGGGTCAAAATAGGCCTATACATGTGTTGGCTTGCCCAGACATGTTTTTCTGCCTTCCCTCTGTTTTGGAGAAGAGGCAACCATGGGAAAAAAAGACAAAAGACCTGGAGCCACGGAGTCTGAGTAGTATGGTGTTCTGCTGTATTCTATGCCTGTAATGCCTTTTTATTATATATAGCAACATAAGCTATATTCCAGCCTGGAACTGCTTTGAGTTTACCAGAGGAAACTTGAATAGCCTTCATGCAATTAGGTGCATATTACAGCCAGTCTGGGATACACACATGCTGAGACAAATTGCAAGATGTCTGCCTGCATCTCCTGAAGACAAGCAAGCCTGAAGGCACAAAGATCGTTGAAAAGCCGGGACCAGGTCAGAAACCATCTGGCCCCTGCTGGCCTCCAGCAGCCTGTGGAGCATGGGGTGAATCAGAAGTCTCAGCAGCTGCAGCAACAGTCACAGCAGTAGCAGCTGTATTAGCCAGCAGCCAGACCAGCCAGAAAGGCAACAGACAGAATTGTCTGCAAGCTTTCTGAGTACTGTCTCAATTTCTTACTAACCATACAAGATGGGAGAAATAATATTTGTGAGTAAATATCCTAAGCTTTGCATTTACCTATCTTCAGCTTTAAGCAGAAAGGGGCCCTGAATTCCATCTAGTGGCCAAGTGGCAATTAACAACAAAACCCTTCTCTTCCAGTGTTAATTATTTAATTAATAGTAATTGGATTGTTTATGCATACTAATAGTTATCACTAGATATAGGTATTGTTTATGGGATGTACCTCTTAATTGTTATGATTGAACCTGTTTATTACTAAAATAAGTGGTTGGGGCTGGGAAAGTTTTGATATAAGAACTAATAAAAATATTTTTTTTAAATAATCTCACATTAATTAATCATAACCCCTTCCCTTGCAATACATATATGTGTTGTGGAGGGTATTAATTAGAGGGATAGGATTTTTTCCAAGATGAATATTTTTTATTAATTTTTATATTCAGAACTCTCAACACCCACCCAATAATTTTTAATAATAATTAGCTTCTTTGAAATGCTCATGAAAACATTATATAAAGGAATAACAGGATCTAGAACACTTAAGAAATAACCAGCATTGGTACAACAAACATTAAACTCAATTGAACTGAAAAAAGGTTCTTGCAATCAATTATACCGCTTGCCTACTAGATGGACTTGAGAAGCTCCTTTCTGCTTTAAGGCTTAAGGCTTGGAATTCACTTTGAGTTTTATGGAATTTTGCTAAAGAGGCTTTTGAATTTTTACTCACAAAATCATATCTCTGGATTCCCGGGACTAACTACAGCTCCCAGACTGTACCCAACACTTGCAGGGTGTTCTGTCAGTCATCTTCCCAGGCTCTTAACAGGGGTGCTGGGAGAAAGGCAGGCAATCTCTGACCTGATCCTGGTTCCTCTTGCCCCCAGACTTGGCATGGAGGCTTGCAGATGTAGGGAGAATGCCTTGCAGATATGCAGTCAGGCACAATGTCACACTGTCTAAGCAAGCCTATCGCTTAAAGGCATTTAAAGGTTATTTTGGTAAATTTTAGGCAGATTTCCAGGTAAACCCCAAAGTATCAGGGCTTGTTGTTATGCAGGAGGGCTAGCTTATAGGTTAGCAGAGCATAGCAGGTACAACAGCAGAAGGCAGTGGTGGAATCACTGACAGAAACAGAGAGCACGTCAGGCAAAAGCAATGTCAGAAGAATGGCAACAGAATGTTTTGTTTACTTGCTCATCTCTTTTTAATCAAGGTACCTGAGACTAACAGGTCTTTGACCACAGATCAGCCAATCAGAATGGCAGTTTGCCAAGCTTAACCATATTAGGTGAAGTCAGGGCTTACTTTTACCTTTTAGGGCAGAACACAAATGAGTGTATAAACACAGTACCCTCATGTGTTTACAAGTCTGGAAGGAGAGAATGGGCATGGAGGAGACTGGAAGGCACCAGGGCCTTTTGTCCTCATTTCCCACAGTGCTCCCCCTATCAGCAGAAGGAGGGAGAGCAGAAAAATATGTCTGGGCAAGCCAGGACA